>JAJOOH010008579.1:0-26593 GCA_029582605.1 Solanum gracilifrons | reverse complement strand
AAGCTTAAGAGCAATGTAATTGAGTTGTTATCGTTGCTATACTTGTAGCCATTATTGTTGATTGTTGGCTGCTCGAGTGCGTATAATCCTTTCTTATCAGGATGCTTATTCAGTAGTAGCATTCTTATGTTGGACACGACTTAGAGGCTATTTGTATAGGTTGCTTATAACTAAATTGCTCGCTTTTAGCTGTTGGATTGTTAATGTTGCCTTTGGGTTATTGTGGTTAACTGTAGGAATATGATCTATGCCTAGAAGGGTTATGTTCTACTTACAGGGCTATATGGATGCCTAAAAGGGCTATGAGTTGCCTACGGAGCTATATTGATGCCTAAAAGGGCTATGAGTTGCCTACAGGGATATATTGACGCCTAAGAAGGCTATGTGCTTCCTACAGGGCCATGTTGTTGCCTAAGAGGGCTATGAGTTGTCTATATGCTATGTTGATGCCTAAGAGGGGTATGTGACTGCCTGCGGGGCTAGGGGAGTAACGATAGGGGTATACAGGCTGATTCGCACCTTCCGGGCGTATGAGGGCCTGAGTAGGTGGTCTTGTGTGCTGTTTGTACATGTTGAGCTTATGGGTGCTTGGTTAGGTTGTTGTTTTATTATTTTTGATATGTTTAGATTTAGGAGCAAGTCAGTACAGTTATCTTAGCCTTGATTTATTTATCAGATTATTCCAGTAAATCAGGATAGCTCATCATAGTCTATTGCCTTTCATACTCTGTACATTATTTTGTACTGACGCCCCATTGCCTTGGGGGCGCTGCATTCATGCATGCAGGTCCTGACAGATGACCGAGTAGACCTCCTCTGCAGCAGGATTGACTTTTATCCGGTTGGCCAGCCCCTTTCCTCCGCAGCTTCCCAAGTTGGGAGGTTTGTTACCTTTTGTTATATATATTCTCATGGGTAGGCTGGGGCCGTGTCCCACCAATCTTTAATACTCTTAGAAGCTGACAGACTAGTGTGTGGGGTTTATAGTTACGTTATGGCCATGCTGGCATATGTTGTTGGTTTGGGGAAGCTTGTGAGTTGTTTGATGTATTGTATTGATATATACTTGCTTTTAGTTTTGGTATAGATATCATGGTGGCCTCGACGGCCCAATAAGGACTTATGTGCTAGTTGACTATTTATTTATATGATCTCCTAGGAGTAGCTGTTTCTTTTATAGATCAGTTGATAGGGGCCTTGCCGGCCGATGACTTAGTTTTAAGCCGAGATACACTTGTTTGATTTCTTAATTACGTGTGGCTGCCATGGGCTAGTAGCAAATGGTTCAGCAAGGTGGGCTCGGGACTGAGTTTTGGCATTAGGAGCCAGCTGCGCTCCTCGAGTTTGGGGCATGAAAATCTTGGTATCAGAGGAACATCGTATCCTAGGGAGTCTGCAAGCCATGTCTAGTAGAGTCTTGTTTATAAATGTGTTGTGTACCACATTCGATAAGCAAGAAGCTACCGGGCATGTTAGAATGACTATCATTCTTTTGCTCACCTCGTGCTATAGAGCGGTGTCTTAAGAGTTGAGGTTTCTGGTTTATAATTGATACTTGTATGCAGATAGAGATGACTGATACTAGACATACCACAACTAGCCAGGGGCTTGATACAACTGCAATCGAGGGTACCGACAGGGTACCAAGTGGAGGTAGGCCATTGTGAGACCCAGGGGGAGATATCTTCTCAGCCCACTATAGCCTCTCCACAGCTTCAGGAGCCTCCGAGGACTACAGGACTTCCAGATCCATCAGCAGTACTACTTCTAGTTCCTCCTATTCCATCTGATCAGGATTTCAAGAGTGCAGTATATAAGTTAGCACAGTTAGTAGCTGCACAGTGCCAACCAGTTGCGCCAGATGTTGCCGGACCTTCTGAAGGGTCCGAAAGTTCGAGAGTATGTGAATTTCTTGCCTTGAATCCGCCACAGTTTACAGGGATAGCAGTTTGTTGATCAGCTTCATAGGATCTTCAGAGTCATGCATGCCTCAGTGACTGAGTTAGTTGAGTTAGAAGCATTTCGATTGCGTGATGTTGCAGTATTGTGGTATGAAAGTTGGGAGAGATCTAGGGAAAAAGATACATCTCTACCCACTTGGGATAGCTTTACAGAAGTTTTCATAGATCACTATTTGTCTTGAGAGATTAGGGATGGCCGGGTGAACCAGTTTCTAAACCTCCGACAGGGTGGCATGAGTGTCCGAAAGTACGGGCTGAGATTTGATTCATTGGCTAGATATGCACCAGCATTTGTTGATACGATGCATGACAGGGTGTGTAGATTTGTGGGAGGGTTTGACTCAGACTATATCGAGGCTTGTTCTACCGCTGTGCTAAATGATAATATGGATATCTAGCTGATTCAGGCCTTCGCACAGGGCATAGAGGATTGCCGACATCTATAGTATACGAGTTCGAGGGTCGAGTCAGAGACAGAAGAGGGCTAGGCCCGCTGGTTCGCAAGGAGATTTTTAGGGTGGTCCCAGACGCCGATATTTTATTAGACCACCTAGACCTCCACCACAGCAGTTCCAGGGTAGTAGATTTGATCGTCAGGAATAGTCAGGCTCAGGTGAGGGTTCACGAGCATCAGGTTTGCAGCAGCAGAGGGGTTCAGGCCAGGCTAGGACATCCCTGCCGCGTTGCATTACTTGCGGTAGGATGCATTTTGGGAGGTGCAAACACGGTTCCACAAGTTGTTATTCTTGTGGACAGGAAGGGCATGGTGGAAAACCTGCCCTACAATAGGTCGGGGTGGTTCAGGTTAGTCGACCAGGTCAGCAGTAGGTTCCTCCTCATCAGCACAGTCTACAAGGTGTGGACCCCAGACTTCAGCACGTAGGGGTAGAGGCGGAGGCAGAGATGGAGCATCTAGTTTTGGTAGTGGACAGAACCGTGCATATTCATTAACCGTCTGACAATACTTAGAGTCTTCGCCAGATGTTGTGACAGGTACATTGATTGCTTGCTCCCATTGTGTTTATGCTTTGATAGATCCTGGATCTACTTTGTCTTATGTTACTCCATTTATTGCGAGGAGGTTATGTATAGTTGCAGAGTCACTAGATCGGCCTTTTATTGTATCTACACTAGTTGGTGAGTTTATTATTGCCAGGAGAGTCTATTGAGGTTGCACAGTAGAAATTATCGACCGCCAGACCTATGTAGACCTGGTAGAATTAGAGATGGTTGATTTTGATGTCATTATGGGTATGGACTGGTTAGCATCCTGTTATGCTAATGTTGAGTACCGGACAAAGATTGTTAGATTCCATTTTCCAGGAGAGGCAGTTCTGGAATGGAAAGGCGATACAGCAACACCGAAAGGTAGATTTATTTCTTATCTTAAAGCGAGGAGGATGATTACCAAAGGTTGTATTTATTATCCCGTTCGCGTTCATAATATAGATGCAGAACCACCGACTCTTCAGTCTATTTCGGTAGTTAATGAATTTCTAGATGCATTTACAGATGAACTCCCTCGTATCCCTCCAAATTGAGAAATTGATTTTGCTATTGATACGCTACCAGGTACATAACACATATCTATCTCTCCTTATAGAATGGCTCCTGCTGAACTGAAGTAGTTAAAGGATCAGCTGAAAGATTTGCTTAATAAAGGCTTTATCAGGCCTAGTGCTTCACCATGGGGTGCACCAGTATTATTTGTGAGAAAGAACGATGGCTCACTGAGGATGTGTATCGATTACCGACGGTTGAATAAGCCTACAATAAAGAATAAGTATCCCCTTTCGAGGATAGATGATTTGTTTGATCAATTACAAAGTGCTAAGTGTTTCTCAACGACTGATTGACGATCAGGGTACCACCAGATACGAGTTCGGGAGAAAGACGTTCCAAAGACATCTTTTAGAACTAGATATGGACACTTTCAGTTCTTGGTAATGTCTTTTGGATGAACTAAAGCCCCAACAGTGTGCATGGACCTGATGAATAGTATATTTAGGCCGTATCTAGACTTGTTTGTAATTGTATTTATTGATGATATTTTGGAATATTCACGTTCAAAAGATGAGCATGAAAATCATCTGCGAGCAGCCCTTCAGGTTCTTCGAGACCAAGAACTTTATGCAAAGTTCTCTAAGTGTGAGTTCTGGTTAGACTCTGTAGCTTTCTTAGGCCATATTGTATCAGATGCAGGCATCGCAGTTGATACACAAAAGATTGAGGTTGTAAAGACTTGGCCCAGACCCATGACTCCGACTGAGGTTCGTAGTTTCTTAGGGTTAGCTGGGTACTACAGAAGGTTTGTACAGGGATTTTCTTCAATTTCAGGCCCATTAATGAAGTTGACTCAAAAAGTAGCTAAGTTCCAGTGGACTGAGGTTTTCGAGCATAGTTTCCAGGAGCTGAAGGACAGGTTGACATCAACACCAGTTCTTGCATTGCCAGACGGTTCAGAAGGCTATGCGGTGTATTATGATGCTTCTGGTGTTGGGTTAGGATGTGTTCTAATGCAATATAGTAAGGTTATCGCATATGCTTCAAGGCAGTTGAGAAAACATGAGAAGAACTATCTGACCCATGACCTAGAATTGGCTGCAGTTGTGCATGCACTAAAGATATGGAGACACTATTTGTATGGCGTTCATGTTGACATCTTCACAGATCATAAAAACCTTTAATATATCTTTAGACCAAAGGAGTTAAATCTGCAACAACGTCGATGGCTTGAGTTATTGAAAGACTACGAAGTGGGCATTTTATATCATCCAGGAAAGGCGAATGTGGTAGTTGATGCCCTCAGTCGAAGATCTATGGGTACTTTATCATATTTAGTTGTTGAGAAGCGCGAGCTAGTGCGGGATTTGCATCTGTTAGCTAGCTTGGGAGTCAGATTGTTAGAGGCAGAAGATAGTCGGGTAACAATTCAGGACACACCCGTATCATCTCTAGTTGTAGAAGTAAAATCACGGCAACAAGAGGATCCTAGCTTAGAGCAACTTAGAGCTAAGTCTCAGGATCCACAACCTTTATCATTTGATATAGCAGAAGATGGAGTCCTTAGATATAGCGGCGATTGTGTGTTCCAAATGTTGTAGGGCTTCGACATCGAATTATGGAAGAGGCACATCATTCCCGTTAGTCTATTCACCCTGGTTCTACGAAGATATTCCATGATATTAAGGAGATCTATTAGTGGCAAGGGATGAAGAACGACGTTGCTGAGTTTGTGGCGCAGTGTCCTAACTGCCAACAGGTGAAGGTTGAGCACCAAAAGCCCGCTGGGCTAGTTCAGGAGATAGCCATTCCTTTGTGGAAGTGGGAATCAATTAATATGAATTTTATTATAGGTTTACCTCGATCACGTCGCAAGTTTGACTCTATTTGGGTAATTGTTGATAGACTAACAAAATCAGCCCACTTCTTACCAGTCAGGGCTACTTTTACGGCCAAAGACTATGCAGGGCTCTATATTAGGGAGATTGTTAGGCTACACGGTGTCCCATTATCTATTATCACCGATAGAGGAGCACAATTCACTGCCAACTTCTGGAAGTCCTTCCAGAAAGGACTGGGGACACAGGTTAATCTTAGTACAACCTTTCACCCTTAGACAGATGGCCAGACTGACCGCACAATTTTGACACTCGAAGATATGATACGGGCGTGCGCGCTAGACTTCAAGGAAAGTTGGGATGACCACTTGCCTCTTATAGAGTTCGCATAAAATAACAGTTATCATTCCAGCATGGGGATGGCACCTTATGAGGCTTTGTATAGGAGAAAATGTAGATCCCCCATTGGATGATTCGAGGTAGGTGAGTCGGAGTTGATTGGACCCAACTTAGTACAGCAGACAGTGGAGCAAATTAAGCTCATTCGGGAGAGGTTGCTAATAGCTCAAAGCCGACATAATTCATACTTAGATCTGCGATGAATGGACTTAGAGTTTTGCTTCGATGACTGGGTATTCTTAAAAGTCTCACCTATGATGGGTGTTATGCGATTTGGGAAAAAGGGAAAGCTTAGTCCAAGATTCATTGGGCCATACCGGATCTTTCGAAGGGTAGGACGAGTGGCTTATGAGTTAGAATTGCCTTCGGGGCTAAAATCTGTTCATCCAGTTTTCTATGTATCGATGCTACAGAAGTGTGTAGGAGACCCTTCTCGGGTTGTCCCAATTGAGGATGTTCAGATCACAGAGGAGTTGTCCTATGAGGAAACTACAGTTGCTATATTAGATCGGCAGGTTCGTAAATTGAGGACCAAAGAGGTGGCTTCGATTAAAGTATTGTGGAGGAATAAAAATAGAGAAGAGGTGACCTGGGAAGCTGAGGATGACATGAGGTCCAAATATCCTCACTTGTTTCATACCCCAGGGTGATGTTATATCAGTTTATATGAGGGCAGTAAGGTAAGATACCTATTTGATCTTATATATATATTATTGATTATTATTATTCTTGTTGTCAATGTATATCTACTCGCACTGTTGTGGTGGAGATATAACACTTATCTATTTATGTTGTTATGTGAGACGCCTAAATTTTGGCAACTCCTAAGGACTTAAATGCGTGACTCATATTTTTCATTCGAGGACGAATGTTTCTAAGGGGGGAAGGATGTAACACCCCGACTTTTAAAACGTCTAAATTAACTCGTATCTTCGTGGAAAGACAAAGAGGGTGAGTAAGAAATTAAAAATGATGTGTTATGTGATATTTTAAGTGTGCAAGTGTTGTATCTCAAGTTTTGAAGTTAGGTAAGTGGCAAAATAAAAGTTGGCGAAAGTTACCGTAAATTCCTTTTTAAAGATTTCTCTGAAATTTTGGTCAAATGTCTCAGACATTTTCTCCCAATCTGTTAATAGTTATGGCCCCCGAAATCTATGAAATAGAAGGTCTACGACTCTAGTTTCCAACGCATCAAACTGTTTGTTCATATGACTTCAGAATAGAGAGATATTCGCATTTTCGTAGGACTGCGCAAGCAGGCACGTGAGGTGGGGCCCTAAGTCGGTGGATTGTTACATATATCTTCTTCTTCGATCCTTTTCTTCATTTTTAAGCTAGGAACCAGAGAAATTAGAGAAACCCATTTCTAGAATCAAGTGAAGTATAGATTTTCTTGACTTAAGTCCATGACGAAAGTTGTTCTACGCGTTGGGCTCATCATCGTGGTATAATTTGATTTATCGATTGCGTAGCATATCACACTTTAGTGTTTGGACAGCAAGGGTTTGAATATATTTGAAGGTTTTGAGGCGAATTACGAATCTAAGATTGAGGTATGACCCTTCTTTGATCGACTTTAGCTTTTATAAGCAGCAAACAACAATTTGCGACAGAAATACACATATTTTATCGGATTTTCGTTGTATCTTTTGTTTGATTATCATCCTGCCTTGTTGTAGTATCACGGGGGGGTTGTGATTAAAGTTATTAGGACACGTGAATTCAGCGAAAAAGGTATGTTAAGGCTATTCTCTTCCTATGGCATGTTTCCTTCAAGCTTAAGAGCAATGTAATTGAGTTGTTATCGTTGCTATACTTGTAGCCATTATTGTTGATTGTTGGCTGCTCGAGTGCGTATAATCCTTTCTTATCAGGATGCTTATTCA
The DNA here is from genome assembly GCA_029582605.1 of Solanum gracilifrons. Taxonomy (NCBI): domain Eukaryota; kingdom Viridiplantae; phylum Streptophyta; class Magnoliopsida; order Solanales; family Solanaceae; genus Solanum; species Solanum gracilifrons. Next base: position 19,006 of record JAJOOH010008579.1, on the reverse strand, counting down.
GTAGTAGCATTCTTATGTTGGACACGACTTAGAGGCTATTTGTATAGGTTGCTTATAACTAAATTGCTCGCTTTTAGCTGTTGGATTGTTAATGTTGCCTTTGGGTTATTGTGGTTAACTGCAGGAATATGATCTATGCCTAGAAGGGTTATGTTCTACTTATAGGGCTATATGGATGCCTAAAAGGGCTATGAGTTGCCTACGGAGCTATATTGATGCCTAAAAGGGCTATTAGTTGCCTACAGGGATATATTGACGCCTAAGAAGGCTATGTGCTTCCTACAGGGCCATGTTGTTGCCTAAGAGGGCTATGAGTTGTCTATATGCTATGTTGATGCTTAAGAGGGCTATGTGACTGCATGCGGGGCTAGGGGACTACCGATAGGGTTATACATGTTGATTGGCACCTTCCGGGCATATGGGGGCCTGAGTAGGTGGTCTTGTGTGCTGTTTGTACCTGTCGAGCTTATGGGGACTTTGTTAGGTTGTTGTTTTATTATTTTATGATACGTTTAGATTTAGGAGCAAGTCAGTACAGTTATCTTATCCTTGATTTATTTATCAGATTATTCCAGTATATCAGGATACCTCATCATAGTCTATTGCCTTTCATACTCTGTACATTATTTTGTACTGACTCCCCATTGTCTTGCGGGTGCTGCATTCATGCATGCAGGTCCTGACAGATGACCAAGTAGACCTCCTCAGTAGCAGGATTGACTTTTATCTGGCTAGCCAGCCCTCTTTCCTCCGGAGCTGCCAGAGTTAGGTGGTTTGTTACCTTTTGTTGTATATATTCTCATGGGTAGGCTGGGGCCTTGTCCCACCAATATTTACTACTCTTAGAGGCTTATAGACTAGTGTGTGGGGTTAATAGCTACGTTATGGCCATGCTGGCCTACGTTGTTGGTTTGCGCTTTTAAGCTGTTCGATGTATTGTATTGATATATACCTGCTTTTAGTTTTGGTATAGATATCATGGTGGACTCGACGGCCCAATCAGGACTTCTGTGCTAGTTGGCTATTTATTTATATGATCTCCTGGGAGTAGCTGTTTCTTTTATAGATCAGTTGACAGTGGCCTTCCCGGCCGATGGCTTAGTTTTAAGTCGCGATATACTTGTTTGATTTCTTGATTGCATGTGGCTGCCATGCGCTAGTAGCAAATGGTTTAGCAGGGTCGGCTCGGGACTGAGTTTTGGCATTATGAGCCAGCTGCGCCCCTCGAGTTTGGGGCATGACAGTTTAATGTCAGTTTAAGAGTACGGACTTAAGATCACCCAGTTCTCCTTGTCTGCTCCACACATGGTTTTCCAAGGGAACAAATGAGTAAGTTTCTATTTGGGGTATCCAACTTGGTGAAGATAGAGTGCAGGAACACTATATTGTTAGAAAAGATAGAGTGTAGGAATGCTCTATTGTTAGAGGATATAAAATCTCTAGGCTCATGAATCATGTTGAGCAGGTTGAGGGAGATAAACTTAGAGAAATGGCTAAGGACAACAAGAAAGCTAGAACAGGGAACTATGAATACTCTCAGTAGAAATTGGGTGGTGGAAATCGCTTACAGTTTTAGCAGAGATCTTTTACCCCAACACCTTCATCAACTAGTGCTCCATCCCCTAGGTTTCGATAGGATCAGAATTGTAGGAAACCATGCTCTAAGGCTTAAGGGACTGTTTCAGGAAATAGGACCTACCCAACTTGTCCAAAGTGTGGTAAGAACCATCCGAGCGAGTGTCTTGCAGGCAAGGAAGGATGTTTTGGGTGTGGTCAGTCTGGTCATAGGTTGAAAAATTCCCTTTCTACTAGGTAGGGGCAATGAAGTAACAATAATAGGGCCCAGTATACAGCTCCAACAGCACCAGTAGGTCGCCCAACTAAGCAGGGGGTGTCATATGGTACATGTGGTGGTCAGCGCAAGAACAGGTTGTATGCTCTCCAAGATTACCAGGCCCAGTAAAATTCTTTTGATGTGCTCATTGGTAGGTTATGAGTCTTTCATTTAGATGCTTATGCATTGTTAAATCCAGGGGCTACTCTTTCTTTTGTAACTCCTTATATAGCAGTAAACTTCAGTGTCAGTCCAGAAACTATTTCAGAACACTTCTCAGTTTCTACTCCAGTTAGTGACGTAGTTATAGCTAGACGGGTTTACATAAATTGCCCTGTTACAGTTTCTCAGAAAGTCACCTCAGTAGATCTTGTAGAGTTAGAAATGGTAGATTTCGGTATCATTCTAGGCATGGATTGGTTACATTCTTGTTTTGCCTCAGTCAATTTTAGAACTAGGATCGTTCGATTTCAGTTGCCAAATAAGCAAGTCTTAGAATGGAAGGGTAGTAGCTCATTGCCTATGGGTCGATGCATTTCTTACCTTAAGGCTACAAAGATGATTTCCAAAGGGTATGTCTTTCTTCTTGTTCAGGTTAAGGATTCAAACTCTGAAACCCTAACTCTTGAGTCATTTCCAGTAGTAAATGAATTTCCAGAAGTGTTTCAAGAAGATCTTCCCAGAGGTCCTCTCCAAAGTGAAATCGACTTCGGGATTGATCTATTTCCAGATACCCAGCCTATTTGGATTCCTCCTTGCAGAATGGCTCCAGCTAAGCTTAAGGACCTTCTAGATAAAGGCTTCATCAGACTTAGTATCTCTCCATGGAGTGCTACAGTGTTATTCGTGAAAATGAAAGATGGTGTTCTCAGGATGTGCATTGACTATCAAAAATTGAACAAAGTCACAATCAAGAATAAGTATCCCATTCCCAGGATTGATGAATTGTTTGACCAACTTTAAGGTGCTAGTTAATTTTCTATGATAGACCTCTGATCCGGCTATCATCATCTCAGAGTAAGAGATAGTGATATTTCGAAGAAAGCTTTCAGAACTCAGTATGGTCACTATGAATTTGTAGTTATGTCTTTTGGACTAACTAATGCTCCTGCAGCTTTCAAGGATTTAATCAATAGGGTGTTCAAGCTGTATTTGGACTTGATCGTCATCGTCTTTATTGATGATATCTTTAGTTACTCTAGGAATAAGGAGGAGCATGCAACTCATTTGAGAGTTGTTTTGTAAACTCTTAAAGATCGTCAGTTATTCGCTTAGTTCAGCAAATGTGAGTTTTGGTTACAATCAGTTGCTTTCCTTGGTCATGTGGTATCTAGCAAAGGGATCCGAGTGGATTCTCAGAAAATAGAGGCAGTGAAACAATAGCCCAGACCCACCTCTCCAACAGATATCAGAAGTTTCTTGGGTTTGGTTGGTTACTACAGGAGACTTGTTGAAGAATTTCATCCATAGCTTCCCCATTGACTAAGTTGACTCAGAAAATGGTTAAGTTCCAATGGTCAGATGAGTGTGAGAAGAGTTTCTCAGAACTGAAGACTAGGTTAACTACAACTCTGGTCTTGACTCCACCAGATAATTTAGATGGTTATATGATTTATTTTGATTCATCCAGGGTCAACCTAGGTTATATGTTGATTCAGCGAGGTAAGGTCATAGTTTATACTTCTAGACATCTTAAGGTACATGAAAAGAACTACCCAACTCATGCCCTCGATCTTGCAGTCGTAGTATTTTCCTTAAAAATTTGGAGACATTACTTATATGGTATTCACTTAGATGTGTTCAAAGATCATAAGAGTCGTCAGTATGTGTTCACCAAGAAAGAGTTGAATCTTTGCCAGAGGAGATGGCTTGAATTCCTCAAGGGCTATGAGATAAATGTTCTTTACCATCCTGGTAAGGCCAATGTAGTAGTTGATGCTCTTAGCAGACTGTCTATAGGTAGTGTAGCACATATTCGGGATGAAAAGAAAGAATTAGCAAAAGATGGTCACGGGCTTGCACGCTTAAGAGATGGTCTTACAGACATGTCAAATGGTGGTGTGATAGTTCAGAATAGATTTGAATCTTTATTGGTAGCGAAGGTTAAGGAAAAATAAGACAGTGATCCTATACAGCTCCAGTTGAGAGGTGCAGTTCATCAGCAGAATGTTGAGGTTTTCTCCCAAGGGGGAAATGGTGTACTTTATTATCAGGGTCGCGTATGTGTTCCTAAGGTGGATGGGTTGAGGCAGCAGATCCTTACCAAAGCCTATAACTCCAGGTATTCTATTCATCTAGGTTCCACTAAGATGTACCGTGATATGCGGGAAGTCTTTTGGTGGAACGGTATGAAGAGAGATATAGCAGATTTTATGGCTAAGTGTCCTAATTGTCAATAGGTTAAGATAGAACATCAGAAACCAGGAGGTATGACTCAAGAGATCAACATTCCCACATGGAAATGAGAAGTGATAAACATGGACTTCATTACGGGTTTACCTCGTACTCTCAGACAACATGACTCCATTTGGGTGATAGTGGACAGAGTTACTAAGTCCACTCACTTCTTTTATATCAAGACTACAGATTCAGTGGAGGATTATGGTAAACTCTACATTAATGAGATAGTCAGGTTGCATGGTATTCCCTTGTCGATCATTTCAGATAGAGGTCCTCAATTTACCTCTTACTTTTGGAAATCATTTCAGAAAGGTCTTGGTACTCAGGTAAATCTCAGTACAACATTTCATCCGCAGATAGATGGTCAGGCGGAGCATACCATTTAGACCTTAGAGGACAGGTTGAGAGCTTGCGTGATCGATTTTAAGGGTAGTTGGGATGATCACCTACCTCTTATAGAGTTCGGCTACAATAATAGTTATCACTCCAGTATTCAGTTGGCCCCTTCTGAGGCACTATAAGGGCGTAGATGTAGATCTCCGATTGGTTGGTTTGAAGTAGGTGAAGCAGCATTGATTGGTCCCAATTTGGTTCATGAGGCTATGGCAAAAGTTCAGCTCATCAGAGATAGACTTAAGGCAACTTAGAGTCGTCAAAAGTTCTATGCAGATGTAAGGAGAAGGGACATAGAGTTTGAAATTTATGATTGGGTTTTCCTGAAAGAGTCACCTATGAAGGGGGTGATGAGATTTGGCAAGAAAGGAAAGTCCAGTCCTAGATATGTAGGTCCTTACAGGATCCTAAAAAGGGTTGGAAATGTGGCTTATGAGCTAGATTTGCCAACAGAACTAGATGTGGTTCATCCAGTCTTTCACATTTCCTTATTGAAGAATTGTGTGGCTGATCCGGCATCAATAGTACCATTAGAGAGTGTGGCTGTGACAGATAGGCTCACTTATGAAGAGGTGCCAGTTGAGATTCTTGACCGTCAGGTTCGTAGGTTGAGAAATAAAGAGGTCGCTTCATTTAAGGTTTTGTGGAGGAGTCATTCCGTAAAGAAAGCTACTTAAGAAGCAGAAGCAGCCATGAAGGCCAAGTATCATCATCTCTTTTCTTCCGGTTCCATTCCATCTTGAGGTAATATTTCCTCTCCTGCTTCTCAGTTTATTCTTTGGTAAATTCAGTCCTAGTATCATGTTCCTTCAGTACTCTTGCATTTTTAGCATATTTGCATGTTCTTTGGACTCAGTTCAGTCATATATCAGCTTCTAATACGTACTTAGTGGTAGGGATTGCATCTCCTTACCTCCATATTAAGCTAGTTTAGACTTCATTCGAGGACGAATGTTCGAAGGGGGAGATAATGTAACACCTCGAATTCCAGAAAGGGAAAAATTTCAGATTTTCAGAAGTTGCAGGTGCCACAGACGGAGGCCACCTACTGTCCATAGGTTGACCCATGGACCGTAGATGGGGTTCGTGGTTGGTCACCTCAACTCCCCTCATCCCCAGGAACCCCCAAATTTTTTAATCAAAGTCTTGACCAACGGTAGGACCTACGAACCGTAGGTGGGACCACAGTCTGTGGTTTAGATCTATGGTTCAGACCCCAGTTCCCAAATCTCTAAAAGCCAACCGATGACTGACAGGATTGGCCGTCAGTCAACCTATGGTCCGTCGGTCAGACCCATCGATGGCCCCATAATATTTTAAGTTAGGGTCATTTTGGTATTTTTCCCTATGTGTTGGACACCTAAACTACGTCGTTTAACCCCTAAACTATGTAGTTTTGGTCAGTTTAAGCTTAGTAACTTAGTCAGAACTTACCCTAAGCGATTCATTCACCAAAAATTCATCAAACTTAGAGCAAAAGAAGAGAAAGAGTCGACCAAACCCCCTCAAGAATATTCAGCAGGCTTTCTTCAGTTCCACCCCCGAAATCGAAATATTTCTCTGTGAAATTCGTCACCAGGTATGTGGTATTTTACTGGTTGATTCCTTTCATCCACTAGGTCCATAGAATTTAGTTAGATTCTTGATTCGCTATATCTTTCTTAGACCTAGGGTTTATAAAACCTTAGAAATTAGTTGTGATTTCGCTGTTAGAGTATTCCAAATCAGGTTATCATGTTTTCGTGGAACCGTTGCTTAGTTCTTTGCATGAAACTCAGAACCCTGGTTGTGTAGATTTTCTTAGTTCATGAATTACACATTCTAGATCAGTTAAACAGATATACATGTTTCAATTTTTGAATGTCATATTATCAGTATATAATTGTTACATTCTAAGATTTGTATGTCAGTATTTTGAGCTATTCAACATTTCAGTATTACTGTTATGTGTGTTAGATATGCATATTCAATTGGGAGTAGTCTTAGCATCAAGTGTACTAAGGTTTCAGCGTACCCTCATAGTCCTAAAACTACGTGCCCTTGCAGGTTCAATCCCCTCTGTGGGCATCAGTTTTAGTGATCACGCCAGTCATGCCTTTATACCCTTGACAAGGTATACCGGGCCCTTCGATGGGGTTTATACATTGGACACCAGGACTGGCTCATGTGGTGGTTATGTCGGTTGTTAGTAGCTCCCAAAGTCAGACGTTAGTGTGTTTGACCAGGTTTTCAGTTATACTTCAGTATTCAGTCTCAATATGTCATGTTAATAATTAGTACTTGGTCATTGCATTCAGTTCAGTTCTTTCAGTTATAATTCAGTATTTACATTATGTTCAGATTATGTTATTGTTCAGTTATTCTTTGTTCAGCTTGTATGTTTGTTCAGTTATATCCTATATCATGTATGCTCAGTAAATTGCAAGTACTAACGCATACTCTGCACTACATCCTTTCATGATGTAGGTTCAGGTCCTCAGCATTCAGATCACACGTAGATAGGTTCTCGATCGATACTCAGCAGCATCAATGGTGAGTCCTCATACTTCGAGGACAATAGACATGTTTTCAGATTTAGTTTTTCATTTTAGTTTCAGTTTTTCTAGGGTTGGCTTGGGGAATGTCCCATCAACTCTAGTCAGTTAGAGTCTTTTTTAGACATAGTTTTAGATTTAGCTTTAGCATTTGAGTGATTATTCAGTATCACAAAACTCTTATTCAGTATTTATATATTCAGACATGGTTTGGGTATTCTCCACTTTTAGTTATCTCATGTTTTAGCTTTCGCATAATATTTCTTTATTCAGTCATTTTCAGTATGCTTATGATATGCGAGGAACAGGGTTAGCTTGGGGTCACTCATGATCCTTGGTCCCGTGTTACGTCAAGGGGTATCCTCTGGGCGTGACAATATGAATGAAGAAGTGAAACGTAAATGAGCCATTTAAAGAGAAATCATAAGTCATGAACAATGTAAATCCATACTTAAAACCATAGGAAAAGATTTGATAAAACATTTGAAGAAAACATAGTTCATGTGTGGAATACTCACCGTTAATCGATAATAAAATCATGTGAGCTACAACATGGAATCTAGTGTAACCCTCACACCGAAAAGGAGAGTCTACCTAGTTTGTGTCATTAATATGGCTAAGGTAGATTATTAGCAAGGTCATTTAAGACAATCCTACATGACCACGTAGTTTGGGACAAGTGAATTGCTACTAAAAACCAAACATCTACTAATAGTAAGGCCTCAATTCTAAAGTCCTCTCGGTGCTAAGTAAATCCCAACGGAAAAGATATAATCATGATCATATCAAAATTCTTTAAATGGCACAATTAACGACAATCAATCCAATCATAAGTTCATATTAGAATAGGTCCTTTCAAAATCATGATTTCATAACTTCATTCATTACGATACTTACTTATCTAAGCATCCGAATCATGATTTCCATTCAAATATGAGAAAATATTTCATAAATCTTTGATACTTGTCTTCGAAGAATTCTTTAGTCATAAATTATTCTTTTTATAAAACATGCATGAATCCATAATCAATTTATAAATTAAAGTTCATAAGTTCATAGTAATAATAAAGTATAAAGCATGAGTCCATATGAAATCAATTGAAAAATATATAATTGAATCAAATCATGCATAATAAGGTAAAATAATATCAATTGAATCATAATTAATGGGACCCATGAAGAATAGAATGAAACCCAAGCTAATTGGGTGAAATTGAAGTGGAGATTTGAGTTTTTTTTGGAACTCAATGGATGAATTCTCACATATCTTGATTATCAAAGCCGTAGATGATTTCTAGAAGATGAGACCATGAAGTTTGAAAACCTAACTTTCCTTGAGAACTCTTGAGAGAAAATTGGAGAAGAAGATTTGGGGAAATTTGGTGGATTTTAGTGAATGGGAGGGATTTGGATAAGTTTGAAGAGTAAAAATGGCTATAGGGTAGTTATATGGTCAAAATGACATAGTTTAAGGGTATATTATGTAGAAAAATATTAAAACAACTTTAATAAAAATATACCGGAAGCCTACGAGTTCGACCTAAGGTTTGTCAGAGTTGCAATGGACCGTGCTGGTCAATCGTAGAACCAACTACTGGAACCATAAATCCTAGAAAATTTCCATGATTTACTTCTACGGATCGTCAAACACACTATGGCTCATTGAAACCTATCCGTAGAACTCATATACCCAAAAATCCTTGAAGTCCAAAACACTTCTAGATTTCACTTTTTATGATCCGTCAACTAAACCACGATCCATCCTATTCAACCGTACACTATCATCATTGACTTGAAATTTTCTAAACTTAAATTAGTTCCTGTAACTACCTTCCTACGGCCCGTAGGTCAACTCGTATGTCCTGTTTCGGTAGAAATTTTCACCAACTTTCCCTTTCTAATTCGACTTTCAATTTCCAGGGTGTCACAATATTACAGTAGTCAAGAATAGTTCCATGCATGCTAGCCTGGCATGGAGGCTTTTCAAAAATCCTAAAACCTAATGGGCTAATGTCGTTATATAGAAATATTGCACTCTTATAGATCACCTGGAGCAAATTAATCATCGACCTGGAAGTGTATCCTTAATGGATGAAAAACTTTTATCAAAGCTATGTCATGGATATTCAATAATGACTTTTCAGTTAAATTTTGGCATGATATTTGGATACCTTTTCATAATAACATTAGTAGTTGTATTCAAGGTCCTCTATACCGTGACAAGGAATATATTAGGATCGAAGACCTTTTCATCAATGTTGTTTGGAATTTACTGGATTATCCTTCTCATTACCTCAATCCCTCATTTTTCTATACAAAATATGTATGTCCCTAGCACGAGCTTAATTAACGATAAACTCATGTGGTGTTTAACTTCGGATTGTCTATTCACAACAAAATATGATTACATGTTCTTAGACTCCAAAGAGGATTGCTTTGTTCACAACAATAACAATAATTTCAATTGGATTTGTAATAATAAGGGTCCAAATAAGATTATCTTCATTTAGATCGTCCACCACAACAGATTACCATGTAATCAATATCTTAACCTTATTGGCATGAATATATCTCCTTCGTACACATTCTACAGGAGTGTAACACCTAGAATTTAATTATTAAAGTTCCTTTAACACCTATTTTAGAAAGAACTTGTCATGACCCAGACCGTCGTGAGTGGCACCCACACTAACCCTCCGGTGGGACAACCATTACTACAACCCAACTAACCATAAAACTACACAACTAAATCAAACTAAGGCATTTAAAGTTACGAAAGCAAGTTTAAATGCTAAGGAAAAGAAATAGAGTTCCCATAAACTCCAAAAGTCTAACAAACAAATGCGGAAAATAATGCCTAGATTTTGAAAGTCAATGTACAAAAACATCTAACGTTCAACCATAAGTCTAAACAAGAAAGGGTACTCCCCAAACTAACATACGGATAACTAACTAGAAAGTCTAAGTTTGAAATGTGGACATAAATAGAAAGAGAACTCATGGATGCCCAGAAAAATTGGCTCACCCTTGAATTCGAAGCAATCACTGATCTTCTAAACGAGGTCTGTCAATAGCCACTTGAAGATGCCCTATACTCAACAAAGAAAGAGCAAGTGCAGTATCAATACACAACCACGGTGTACTGGTAGGATCACGCGTCTATCCCAGTAAGTGCAACATACATAAGTAATTACAACACAATAATAACATGCATACATCGAAAATATACAATATCAATATCATTTACGAACAACGAACAGTCTCACAATTCTCAATATCACAATTATGTCAAGTTAATGGTCCTCTATGAAACCCAAACCCAAACTATTACCATACCGTACGTGGTATCCGATCCAATATTTATGCCAGAACGTGGAAACCGATCCTATAATTATGCCAGAATGTGGAAACCGATCCACGTTAGTTTGTCAGAATGCAACACCCGATCCATTCAACTAGCCACAATCAAAATCACAAAGTACATTCTCATAATCATACAATCAAGTCATGATTCATGGAATTCATCATTCATCAATCCTCATTTACAATTAGTGTGATCAATAATGCAACAATAACATACATACATGTATTATAATGAAAAGAAACAAACATACATCACACAATTACAACCATCATGTAACACCCCGACTTTTCAAAACGTCTAAATTAACTTGTATCTTCGTGGAAAGACAAAGAGGGTGAGTCATAAATTAAAAATGATGTGGTATGTCATATTTTAAGTGTTTAAGGGTTGTATCTCAAGTTTTTAGGTTAAGTAAGTGGCAAAATAAAAGTTGGCGAAAGTTATCATAAGTTCCTTTTTAAAGATTTCTCTAAAATTTGGGTCAAATGTCTTCAATATTTTCTCCCAATATATAAAGAGTTAGAAGGCCTATGACCCATTAAATTGAAGGCCTATGAGTCTAGTTTGTAATGCACAAAACCCCGTATCAAACTGACATCAGAGTAAAGAGTTATGAGTGTTTAACTAGAAACTGCCAGCACTACAAGAAAACTGCTTAATAAAGACCAATATTTAGGGACAGGGTTATTATCGGGTCCCTAAAAGGATGCTTATTAAGACGACTTTTTTTTCTGGTCTTGAATTTCCTTTTTTATTTTTCGAGTTAGTGAAGAGTCAAAATATGGTTCCAAATTACATATACATTTCGTCCCTAAATGCTAAATTTATTTACAAATCGCTCCTCCTTTATATAATAAAACCCTACCCTCTCTATCCATTTATAATAAAACATTTAATTACCTAAAAATGGACTCTTCCTCTTTGAAAGTCTGAAGTCTCAACTGGTATCTATCTAAATGGCTAAAGATTCACGAATCGAATTACAAGAAATGTCTATCAGAATAGGTTTGTCTATTTTCTCCGTCTTCTTATTTTTGGGTTTAAATCAAGAATTTTCTTTCTGGCTGAACCTTTGATTGTTGAAATTGATAGTCTTTGAAACTCATTCTTCTTAATACTAATTGTTATGGCATGAAGTCTATAACTTGGCGTGTTGGACTTGCTATGAAGAATGGTAGGTTAGATATTAAAAAGGGCTTTTAGCGGAATGAGAATTTTGGGAATGAAAATGTCTCCTTGTCATTGTTTGGTTCGTATGAGTAAATAATTTTAGAGAACAAAAGTATTTTTTTTTAGAATATCCTTTATGATACAAGTATGAGGTCTTACGTTTTTGGGATGGTGAGCAAGTATACTCGGAACTAAGAAAATAAAATTATAAATTTTCTTTGATATGTTCAAAGTTATAAACTATTTCATTTGCAATCTTGCACCAAGGTTTTGTAAATTTTTCCTTAAAAAGTAAAAACGTGAGACAAATAAACAGAGGAAGTAAATGTGAGAGAAACCAAAGCCATATGTATGAACTAAGATATTAATATAAAGAAGCCCATTAGTCTTCCAGAAACATATTTGGATGGCCAAGAAAACATGGGTTGGGCTATAATTGTGGGTTTTGCTATGAGGTGAATTGGTTGAATTCTATTACATTAGGTTTTCTAGTTTGGTTACCTTGACTATTTTTTTAAAAAAATCAAGCAGACAGTTTATTTATACTACTCACTTTAACTATTTTGTTGTCCTAGGAAACAAGATTACTTTATGAGAACCTGTAGATGAATGATCTTGAGTTGTTGACTTGGTTGAATTTTTCTTGGTATGGATGTACACATTTGGAGACTCTTGTGTTTCTTTATTGTATGTTCTCTTTAAGCATTGCAGCTAGCTTAACGAATCTTACAGCTAGAACTTGATAAAAATGGATAGAAACAGAAAATCTGAAAAAGATAAATAAGTATTGAAAGGACGTTTGCAAAGATATTTTAAGAGAAAGAGCTTGTGTTTTATCCACTTTAGCCTCTACAATGAGATGAGAATGAAGCACATCAATGGCTGAAAGAGCTTCTAGAAGCGTTAGCATTGAGTTTGTAAGTTTGATGTCCCTAGTTCTAGTCTTTTTTTTTTGTAAGCTATTCTTCTATGTTTGGTTTTCCTTTAATTAGTTAATGTTATTTTAGTTCCCCTATAAGTTAATTTTAGTGTATAATGATTTTAATTTATAACAATGTTTCACCCTGTTGAACTTGCTTTGTTTAATAGTGAAGAATAGGGAATAGGGAATATGGATAGCTCTAAGATTGACATCGTTTCTAAGATATATATGTTGTGACATTATTTTTGCTTTAAGTAACAAACTTATTTAATTGCATTGTTACTGTACCTTTCTATTCATTCGAGTTTTTCTTGGTATATGACACAAAAAAGACCAAGCCCTCTCCATTTACATTCAAAAGTACTTTTAAAGTTAGTCAGATAATTGGATGAAAATAGCGCTCCCAAATTTTGTTATGTTGTAGGGGTCTATGCGAGATCTCTTTAAGTAATTGTTGGTTACCTTTCCTTAGTATCTTGTGTAGACTGTTATCTTTCAATTAGGTGAATCATTTAAAACTCTGTAATATAATTTGAGATTCTATCATTGTCTAATTAGTTTAACATTAACAAAGAAGAGATTCTTGAGTTCTTTTGCTAAACTTTCTTGAACCAGTTTGAAAAGTTTTGATACTTAGTTGTAGCTAATAATCGAAGAAGAAAATATTAGAGTTGTCCAATTCATCTGCTTGAGGTGATGGTTACTTGTTTGGATATTAAAAATTTTGAAAAACTATCCTCTATTTACTCCTAATATATTTAAGATTTTGGATTTATGTTATCCTCTGTTACTGCACTTATAGATGCCATATATGGTGTAGATTTGCAAAGATTTCTTTAATTTACTATCCAAGCCACTTGCTGAAATCCCAAGAATTTTTTGATGTCATTTGTCTAAACCTCTTTCAAATACTTCATTATGACTGTCGACTCTTTAGCTATTTCAGTTGATCTTATCAGTAGGAAGGATTGCTCCTAAATTTCATGACGAGCTCTTGAAAATGATGATGTTGAAGATAAAAATGTGTATGCATCATGTTATGTCATTTTCTCTTTACGGTAAAGTTAGATGTTATAAATAAATAAATACCAATCATTTTCTTTTGCTCATCCAATATTTCTGATCTAATTATTAGTGCACCACAATAAGTAGTTTTTCTATTTTTCTCCTCTTAACAGCGATCATAATATACATGGACAACCCATTGTGTTCTACAACATTTGCAAAGAGTTTCGAGGCAAGTACCTTCTTCATGATTAGTTACTTTGTTATCTTTTACCTTACTGATATTTTTGACGTATCGAGCTAATTATTGAGTAACTTGAAACAACTAGAAATTACTATTTGGCCTTTTGAAATAGAAAGACAAGATAAGATTTACTTCCACGTCTTTTTAATATTTATAGGAGCTGCAACTTTCTTTAATAATGTGTAAAATGATATATGGAGCTTAAACTTTCAATATCTATAATGAGCTTAAACTCTTCTTTCCTTAGTATGTTTTATAAAACTAGTAAAGCATGTGTAGGTCCAATTTACAAGATGATACTTTTAGGACAGTGAAGATGAAATAAGATTCAGCAATTTGAACTCTTTATTTTTTGGTTTGAGGCATCCAAACTTGCTTACTTTGAGAATTTATTATACATTCTTTACATGGTTAAATCATTGTTAAAATAAAATAAGTTATTCCTTGTGCTGTGGAAACTGGACTCCTCTTTGTAAGAACTTGCCGTTAGCTTAATTAAAGTTGCACATCAAGAGCCTTTGCATTCTGCATAAAGCATCTGAAATAAACATGTTTGTGTATCATCTTGGTTGTCAACAAATTAGCTCCTTTGATTGTAAAATTAAATTTAGAACACAATGGTCAAATTTTGTATGTTCTTGACCATTGCAGGTGCATTGAACTACTGAGATTCATCAACATACTGCTGACACAACAATGACGATAAGTGTAATAAAAGATACTAGGCCTTCACGCTCTGGTTGGACTTTGGCAATTGCTAAACATACAGTAGGCAAATAGGGGTTTCACTCCACTTCTAGAAGGTTGGATTTGCATGAAGCTCATTTCTCCTCTATGGCTTGACAGAAATGGACACGAAATCGCTTGAAATTGTTGTTGTACCTGGCACTTTTCAGACAACGGAACTGATGGTTCTGGAACTAAAAGGAACATAGGAAGTTGGAAAGCCAACAAGGCATCAACTTTATACATTTATATTATTTGATAAGAGGATGCTAGTATTTTTCGTGAAGTAGGTGTGTAAATTTTGACGTGATTGATGTATTATAATGTGTATTTGTATATATTTATTTATGGCAGGAGATTATGATAATTTTATATATATATGTGCATTTGATTATTGCTATTAAAAATTGTATTATATATATATAGGGACCACAATTTACTGGTCCTAAAAAGCCCACTAAACTGGTCTTAATTATATGCAAGCACCAGTAAATATAGTCCATAAAAATATTTTTCTAGACCAGGTTCTTGCTAGTAGGGATCAGAAATACAGTCCTAAAAACATTTTTGGGACCAATTTTATATCGGTTGTAGAAACAATTTAAGGACCAGCTATTTCATCCCGTCCTAAATGACCTATAGCGACAGAGGCTACAGGGATGGGGTGGCGACCAGGCTTTTCCGTCTCTGTTGACTTTTAGGGACCGGAACCTCACTTTTAGGGACCAATTTTCCCTTCTCTATTGAGCGTTTTTGTTGTAGTGCAGGTCGGATCCGAGTTGGGTAAAAAATATGGTATGTCAGCTTATTTAACGTTTTAAGCCATGAAAACATTTCATTTCAGTTCCAAACCAGAGAGAGAGCTTAAGAGATGGTTCCTATGGAGTTCTAGCATGATGAAGGTTAGTTTTTGACGATTTCTACCATTAAACATTGCCCCCGTGCCTAGAAACGTAATCCCTACACATGGTAATCATTTTTCCTTTTATTAGTTGTGTTTGGAGCTAGTTTTTGAATATATATATTTGTAGTTATTAGTGTTTTTTCAAGGTTTACACTTGGTTAACTAAGGCAATCATCTCGGGACCCTTTTATGGTTGTTTTTATGAATTTCTACGGACGTTTCGACAAGTTGGGGCAATATGGCAAATCTGCCGATTTAAGATTAATTATGAACTGTTTATAGGTGTGTACCAGCTGTGTATATATAGTGTTTAGGACATCAGGAACACCTGTTTAGGACATAAGGAACAACCGTGAAGGAACTACGGTCTTTCGAGCGTTCATTGGAAAGGTATGTTAAGGCTATTCCCTACTTACAACATGCTTCCTTAAAGCTTAGGAGCAATGTAATTAGGTTGTTATCCTTGTTACACTAGTAGCCATTATTGTTGATTGTTGGCTGCTCGAGTTGATATAATCCTCCCTTGTCGGGATTCTTATTCAGTTAGTAGCATCCCTATGTTGGACATGACTTAGAGGCTATTTTTATAGGTTGGTTATAACTAAATTGCTCGCTTTTAGCGATTGGATTGTTATTGTGGCCCTTAAAGGCTATTGTGGTTAGCTGCAGAAACGTGATCTATGCCTAGAAGCGCTATGTTTTGCCTACAGGACTATATGGATGCCTAAAAGGGCTTTGAGTTACCCATAGGGCTATATTGACGCATAAGAAGGCTATGTTCTTCCTACAGGGCCATGTTATTCCTTAAGAGGGCTATGAGTTGTCTATAAGCTATGTTAATGCCTAATAGAGTTATGTTCTGCCTACGGGGCTATATTAATACCTAAGAGGGCTATGTGACTGCCTATGGGGCTAGGGGACTACCGATAGGGGTATATAGGCTGATTGGCACCTTCCGGGCTTGTGGGGCCTGAGTAGGTGGTCTTGTGTGTTGTTTGTACCTTCCGAGCTTATGGGGCTTGGTTAGGTTGTTGTTTTATAATGTTTGATAATTTTAGATTTAGGAGCAGGTCAGTACACTTATCTTATCCTTGATTTATTTATCAGATTATTCTAGTATATCAGGATACCTCCTCATAGTCTATTGCATTTCATACTGTGTACATTATTTTGTACTGACGCCCCATTGCCTTGGGGGCTCTACATTCATGCATGCAGGTCCTGACAGACAACCAAGTAGACCTCCTCAGCAGTAGAATTGACTTTTATCCGGTTAGCTAGCCCTTTTCCTCCGGAGCTGCCAGAGTTGGGAGGTTTGTTACCTTTTGTTGTACATATCTTTATGGGTAGGCTGGGACCCTATCCCGCTAATCTTTACTACCCTTAGAGGCTTGTAGACTAGTGTGTGGGGTGTATAGCTACGTTATGGCCATACTGTTTTATGTTGTTGGTTGGTTGAATCTTATGAGTTGTTTGATGTATTGTATTGATATATACCTACTTTTAGTTTTGGTATAGATATCATTGTGGCCTCGACGACCCAATCAAGACTTCTGTGATTATTGGCTATTTATTTATATGATCTCCTGGGAGTAGCTGTTTCTTTTATAGATCAGTTGACAGGGGCCTTACCTGCCGAGGGCTTAGTTTTAAGCCGAGATATACTTGATTGTTTTCTTGATTGCATGTGGCTTCCATGAGCTAGTAGAAAATGATTCAGTAGGGTCAGGTCGAGCTTGAGTTTTGGCATGAGGAGACAGTTGTGCCCCTCAAATTTGGGGCGTCACAAACTTGGTATCAGAGCAACATCGTATCCTAGGGAGTCTGCAACCATGTCTAGTAGAGTCTTGTTTATAAATGTGTTGTGCACCACATCTGATAAGCAAGAAGCTACCGGGCATGTTAGAATGACTATCCTTATTTTACTCACCTCGTGCTATAGAGTGGTGTCTTAAGGATTGACGTTTATGGCTTATAATTGATACTTGTATGCAGATAGAGATGACTGACACTAGACAGACCACAACTAGCCAGGGACTAGATACAACTGCAAGCGAGGGTACCTGCAAGGTACCACAGGTGGAGGTAGCCCATTGTGAAACCCAGGGGGAGACATCTTCTCAGCCCCCTATAGTTTCTCCACCACTTCATGAGCCTCCGAGAGCTACAGGACTTTAGGCTCCACCAGCAGTATCACATCTAGTTCCGCCTACTCCATCTAATCAGGATTTCAAAAGTGTCGAATGTATTAGTACAGTTAGTAGCTGCACAGTACCAACCTGTTGCGCCAGATGTTGCCGGACCTTTTGAAGGTCCCGGAAGTTCGGGAGTTCATGAATTTCTTACCTTGAATCCTCCACAGCTTACTGATGTGAGGCTAAAAATACATATTTTTAATCATTATTTCCTCACATTTATTATTTATATTTGTCCTTTTTTAGCATGAATTTTATGAATTGTATTAAATGGTATATTTTATTTGTAGGATTAAATTGGTGAAAAAATGAAGAAGTTTGGAGCTAAAACGAATAAAGATGGAAGGTTGAAGAAGGAAATCAAGCAGACGACTTAATGGAAATAAGTTAATATAATATTAATATAATTTATTTTCAAATAAGGAAAGAAGAACTTACCTGCTGGTCCAAGTGTCAGGCAGCAACGTCAAAAGAAGTTACACGCACAAAATTGGAAGCTACACGCGGAGAAAAAGGAATCCAATTCCTTTTGGTTTTGGATCCCTAATTTAATTTTGACTCAATTATTTTATTTAGGGCTTCCTACATATATAAATAGTGCATAGAAATAATTATTTGAGGAAGGGAGGCCAAGAACCAAGATACAAGATACAATATAAATTTTCTTCTAGCTTAGGAACTTTGGAAGAGCCGCCGTGGAGACCGGAGAATTGTGGTTTATTCTTTATTCTCCTTTATTATTTTTTTGTATTCATGATTAATAAATATAGCTTAGATATTGTTCTTAACCTTTTATGATTAACATAAGCATATTTATTTTAATGAATTTTGATTGTGTTTTTGAGATAATGAGTAGCTAACTTTCATAACTAGGGTTGTGGGAACCATAAGTGATTAACAAAGTATGAATAATAACTATGCAATTCTTGAATAATGTCTTGCATGCATTGATAATTCTTTCGTTTAGAAGTCTTTTTAATGAGTGCATGCGTTAGAACTCGCCTTGTTGCTAATTGCCGGACCAAGGAGGTAATTAACAAGAAAAGAATTATCAACATAGATTTAGTGTGTTACTATCTAATAGGCTAGTGTCGATTGGTGCGAAGTAATAACTAAGCCAAACATCGATTATGATGTCTAATATGAGGTAAAGGTAAGGGTTAGTAAATTATACACACGTAGCCGGACCAAGGTGCGGGGTGAAATTCTCTAGATGTCGGACCAAGGATTTAGAGATACCTAACTTATCACTTTGCATGTAATACACTAGTAAAGGATTACTATTATTAGGATTACCGCGTTATGAGCTTATGGG
>JAJOOH010008578.1:0-30056 GCA_029582605.1 Solanum gracilifrons | reverse complement strand
GTGGAACCCCCCCCCCCCCCCCCCCAAAAAAGACACTGCTGTGTCTACTTCACAAACTGCTAATGGAACAGTAGCTATGTCTAATCCAGGAACCCAGAAGCCTACTGAACCTTGTGCTGCCAAGGTTCACGCCAACGAGGGAAGAACCTGGGCTGGGTTGGTAGCAGGGAACAAGTTTGTGGCTACCACCTGTGACTGAAGAAGGGGACATTGTAGTGCATCTTCTCAAGGAGGATATTGAAGCAGAGAATCAGAAGTAGAAGAAGGTCTCATCATGTATGTTGTGGGGAATACTCCTTTCATTGAAGCAATTTTTTTTTGATGACCGTGGTGTCAGGGCCAGCTTTCGCACACCTCGACTAATTCCAGGGGATAGTTGCCGCCTCCCACTTGCAACAAGTACCAGGTAATTCTGTCCACCAAGGCTAGGACAGATGGGAAGAATCACCTTGTGTTTTTAGGAATTGAATCTAAGATCTCATGGTTTACAACCACTTCATTGACCACTAGGACACACCCTTGGGTGCGCCTATCGTTGGAGCAATTGAGAGATACATTGCAAGCCAGTGGAGTTTTGTCTCAAAGCCTAAGGTACTTTACCAGAAGGATGGATATTTTGTGATCAAGTTGAATATCACCGAGGAGGGGAATGAAGTTCTGTTCTCAGGCGGTTTTGAATAATCGACCAATTAACCAAGGCATGGACAGCTGAATTCAACTTTAATGAAGAGGTCTTTAAAACCATTCCCCTGTGGGTTAAACTTCCCAACTTATCACTGAACTATTGGCGTAAGAAGCTTTGAGTAAGACTGACAGTGGACTTGGTCACTTGGAAGACCACTCTATGCAGATGATAGCACTACAACTGCTGAGAGAATTTCGCATGCTAGGATTTTAGTTGAAATGGGTGTTTCCTCCTTTATTATTTTAATGTTGGGGGAATGAGTAAGGTTTATACACACAAGGAGTTCTTGGGCCTTTTGGTCTGATTTATATAATTTGTGGCCCTTTGGCCACTTTTCATTAAAAAAAACAAAAAGTATAAACATAAGGAGTTTAAGAAGTTTTGCGCTGATAATAAGGTTGTCTTAATAGTTGGCACTGAAAATAGAGTGAAGGAATGTAATGCTCCTAGAATCATTACTAAATTTGTTGGTCTTGGAGCTGGGTTGCTAATTATAGTGAAGCACCAGGGGGTAGAAAATTGGATCTTATGGAATCAGCATCAGGTGGATTTCAACACTATCAGGATGCATACACAATTTATACATGGCCAGGTGACTACACTGCAGTCAAGTATTACTTTCAACCACAGTATAATATATGGACTGCATGCTATCTCTAATAGAATGGGTTTGTGGTGTGACTTAAAGGACATAATCAATGCACTGAATTGTCCTAGGGTGATCATGGGAGAATTTAATACAATTTGAGCGGCTGGGGACAGTTAATGGTAATCCGTTCAGGATGATGAAGTTAGAGATTTTGAAGAGTTTATTCATAATACTGGTTTGATTGAAATGAGAACAGTTGGGAGGCATTTCACCTGGTCTAATTACCAGACATTTAGCAAGATTGATAGAAATTTTGTTAATGCAATATGGATACAGCAGTGGCCTCACTTAGAGAGGACTATTCTTGAAGCTCATTTCTCTGATCATTGCCCACTGAGTGTGATGTTTGAAAGTTCTCCAGAAGGAGGATGGAATCATTTAAATTTTTACCGTTACAAGGCTGGCCACCAGAACAACTTTCACATTGTTAACGAATATTAAAGAAAGCCATGTAAGGGGTTCTGATGCTTGGAATTTGGCATAAATTGAAGTAGGTTCAAACAGGCCTGAAATTACTAACAAAGAGGGAACTCCAAAGGGTGGATACCAGAGTGTTTCCAATGCTAGAGCAGCTCTGCAGATGTTCAAGAACACCTAAGGGACCATACCAGATTTGCAGAGTTAATACAGGAGGAGAAAAAAGCCAAACAACAGTTGGAGAAATGGCTTAAGATTGAAGAGAGTATTGCACAATAGAAGTCTAGAGTCCAATGGCTCAGACTAGGGGATATTAACACAGCCTATTTTCATGTTTGCTTGAAAAATAGGCAGGCCCAGAACCAAATTAGAAAACTTGTTGAAAAGGATGGCATCTTACTTCAATCAGAACAGGAGGTGGAACATGAAGTGTTAGAATTTTATAAAAGGCTATGAAGCAATGCTGCTCATCAGATTCCAGTAGTCTTGCCTGAGGTAATGCTCAATGGACCTACTCTCACAAGAATCGTATCAGACCAGTCTCTAAGGAGGAAATAAGACGAGCCTGCAGAGTATTAATGACACTAACGACCTGTTAAGGATGGTTTTAATGCATTATGTTTTAAGAAAGCTTGGACTATTATTGGCACTGATGTTGAAGATGTTGTGATGGACTTATTCAAGACTTCAAGAATGCATAAAGCTATTAATAGTGCAGTCATAATCCTTATCCCTAAGGTGTTAAAAATCCCTCCTCCGTAGGGGAATTTTGAACAATCTGTTGTTGCACTGTCTTGTATAAGATCATCTCAAAGATATTAACAAGAAGACTCCAACCTGTTATGAAGGAGATGGTAAACAACAGCCAAACAGCTTTTGTGCCTGGTCGTTTGGTCCTCTGATCACAAACAACATCATCATGAGCCATGAACTTATGAAGGGCTATGGTAGGAAATCGATCTCCCCAAGATGCATGTTAAAAATTGATATGCACAAAAGGCCTATGACCCTGTTGAGTGGCCCTATATGGAGAAAAATCTGAGACTTCAAGGTTTTCTGAGATGTTCACCCACTGGATTTGGAATGCATGACTGCAGTCTCTAATTCTGTAGTATTGAATGGTAAACATACTGCCCACTTTGCTGCAAGGAAAGAGTTGACACAAGGTGTACGCTACCTCCCCCTTCCTATTTGTACTGGCTATGGAGTACTTAAGCAGGCTTCTCAAACCCTTAAACATTTAGGGTTTGCAGATGACTTAGAGCCTTTTTGGATGGACTTGTAGCTTTGGGTTTATTTTGTCTTTTTGGCTTAAAAACAAGTGATTAAAAGCACTTTTTTATTTTACTCAAACACCTCAGAAGGGCTTAAAAGCTATTTTGGCTTAAAAGTACTTAAAATAAGCCAATCCAAATAGGCTCTTACTCCTATTTGTAGAGGGGATGTGCAATCAGTGATTGTTTTGTCTAATCAAGTTCAAAACTTCTCAGCTGCTGAGGTTTATAGCTAATCCACAGAAGAGTTCTGTGCATTTTGGTGGAGTACCTTTGACTGTCCTACAACAGATACTAGATGTGCTTGGTTATATTATGGGTGAATTACCATTCAGATATCTTGGTGTCCCCTTAAGCACTAGGAGACTTACAGCACTACAATGTGAACCACTTAAGGAGAAAATGTTAGGCAAAGTTACCTCCTGGACTTCAAGGTTTCAGTCTTATGTTGGAAGAACAGAACTTTTGAAGAGTGTGCTTTCTACTATTCAAACCTTCTGGGCTCAGGTGTTTGTGTTGCCAAAGAAAATCACTCAGTTTATTGAAACTATATGCAGGAGATTCTTGTGGACACGCATTGCTGAATTCTCTAGAAAGGCTCTCATAGCCAGGGAGAAACTATGTTGCCCTCTGGTAGCTAGTGGCATTAGCTTAATCAATGTGTGTGGAATAAAGCAGCAAGCTGTAAATTACCGTGGCACTTACGTAGAAAGAAAGAAAAGTGACGGGTGCAATGGGTCCATGCTTACTATAAAAAGAGGGGCACAAAATTTGGAATACTGTCCCAAAGAATGCATCTTGGGTGATACAGAAGATTTTAAAAACCTAAAAGTTACTTGGCATCAGCTGGTTACAGTGAAAATGACATGCTTCTGGCTGAAAAGTTTTCCATCAGATAGGATTACAAGAAGCTGCAGGGTCACTTTCCAAAGATCCAGTGGAGGAAACTCATCTACAATCAAAGGCTATCCCAAATGGATTTTTACACTAAGGCTGGCTATACTTGACAGGTTGGCTACAAAGGAAAGATTAGCAAGATGGGGAGTAGTTGCAACTGATATTCTATGTCCTTTCTGTAACCAGGTAAATGAGTCTTTGAACCATTTGTTCTTCCAGTGCTGTGTGTCTGGTGCAATATGGAAAAAGCTACTTTCATGGCAAGGCATCCATAGAAACTGTTTGTCCAGGCAAGAGGAAATAACTTGGGCTGTTAAATGTTGTGGTGGCAATAGCAAGGGTGCTGCAGTCTACAGAATTGTGCTGGATGCTGATGTCTATCAACAATTGATAGAGAGGAATGCTGTTTTTTTTTCAAAAGGGAAGAAGATTCCCAGGTGTCATAATCAAGTTGATCATTCAGAAGGTTTTATCCAGGCTTAGTTTGGTCCCTAAACTTGCAAACTATGTTGACCATCTAAATTTCTATCCCCTGTAATATAAAAGCTAGCAGATGTTAGGAGCACTCGACTAAGGTCTTATGTCTAGTTAGGTGGTGCAAATTTTTGTTTTCTCTTGAGTAGTAAATATCCTCACTTGGTAATATATAATACGTTTATTTACAAACAAAAAAAAAGACAATAATAGAGAACCGGAGAAGAAGGAATGACGCGTGCATTGTAAATCACAGAACTGAGATATATAGAGTAAAAAAGAATAATACTTCAGCCCAGGCAACAAGAAGTACTACGTAACCCCACCATGATAAATGATGAGTGGTTTAGAGGTTGCACGTGAAATATCTCGATAAAAGTGCAGTGCCCTTGGAAAACATGGGATGTAAAGTCTTATATGACAATGTTCCCTATCTTAGTCTACTTTCCTGGAGACCTTTCATTTTCCTATACCAAAGGAAAAGTAATATGTAATTGCTGCAGATCACATGCCATAGAAAGCTTTTCTGGAAGTTCCCAAAGCTGTCCTTTGGCATATGATGGCATTATCACAAAAATGACCTGTACTGTTGGCCTCTCCTAGAAAAATGGTTTATTTTAATATACCTAAGAAGCTGGTCAACCTCATTCCCCTTCAATGTGTAATGCATATTTGGAACTTCTATGTTCTTATCAGAAAAACAACCCCAGATCAGCAGCTTATTATATTGATTGGGTTTCATTATATTTATATGACAATTGCGAGCCTAGAGCCCCTATTGCCGCAGATCAATTATAATATTTGAAAACAAGCATCCATAAGTACTCACTTTTGGTAGTAATTACTAAGCTTGAGTGCATAAATCTCAAATAGATGCCTTGGATTCGGTCCTAGCACCTCAACAATCACATTCCACTGCAGTATAAGAGCAAAGTCATCATTATGATTTAATTTAAGCCAAAAGGCATACTTTTATGATGATTGTATATCTGATGTAAAGAGGGATATACCTCTGACTGACTAAAATAGTCACCAACCATATGCATTTTAGCTTCTGCAGGAGTCCATCCAAATGTCTGCATTCCGAACAAAGGAGATATTTAGTTACTTATCAAAAAATAAAAACGAAGGTAGATGTATACATAGTTCACAAGAAGAAAAAAGAGCAAATTTTATTTAGTTGTGTAAGAAGAACAGAAACCAGACATACACAAATCAAGTTGCATATTAAATTTAACCACTGCAGAGAAAGATGGTGCTGGTATCACTTCAATAAAGAAACATGTCATTTAAACTGGATAAACTGCATCCTAACCATTCAGTAGCTTACCAAAGCATTACATAGGAAAAAATTGCGCTAAAGGTTCACATCCTCTTTCTTTTTCCTTGATAAGCTAACAAACAAAAGATGCAAACCCATTGACGTGGAGCAGTAAGTTTAAATAATTATGATGTGTTTACCTCACGTGAGATGAAAATGTCCGGAAATCCAAAATCCATATAGGCACGATATGAATAGTAGCTGCAATAATTTTCTTGCTTAGTGTTGAATCTCCAATTTGCATTAAAAGAAAGTTAAAGAAATCTGAGCATATAACAACATAAATCTGAACAAAACTACTGAAAAGCTGGTGAGACAGCAAGAGTATTTTTATCCTGCAAAGCAAGATATTTATATTGCTACTGTTTTCTCCTACACAGGCATCAATTCTCCCTGTTAGACAAGCAATAGTAAACAATCCTGTATGGCACGAATTATGCACTAAGTTTCATTGACTATGTTTGATGCTATGATGAAGTTTCACCTCCAAAAAATTCTAATCTCATGACCACTGAAGCTTACATAAATTCACACATTCCATTCAAGGGCTGCATTTTGCACATATCTGGGGATCAAGATCATTCTTTTTTTCTTTTTTTTTGATGACCGTGGTGTCCGGGCGGGATGAAGATCATTCTTTTGGGACCTAGTGAATGAAAAACCGACTCATAGCGCCCCCATGGCTTTGGTCTAGTGGTAAGAGTGCAGCACATGATGTGTAGGTCAAGTGCATGTCATGAGTCACAGCAAAAACCCTGGCATTTAAGTGGAGAAGGGTAGAGGAGAGGGGGCCCATTGTATGCTGATGCAAACAGTGTGCCAACTAGCCCTTAGAGATTTATTGGTAATTATAATTACTCAAAAAAATGTACTCATACTTTAGATTCCTAATTCACAGAGATACAGAGGATGCCTCCAAGTTCAAACATACATCAAATGTGCCAAGGAGGATAGATAGCACTTCACACAGACCACCTCATGCCAATTATATCACTCTACAATCCATGCACTTCAACCACAAAGTTATCACTTTAAAGCCTTTTTTTTATAAGGTCATATCACTTTTTACAGCATTTCTTTTATAGAATAAGGAAGTTGGCATGCTACATTTCTTTTTTATTTGTATTCCGTGACTATTGAACTTGAAATTACTGAACTAAGAGAGGCAGCATATAAATTCTACTTTTGTATGACTTATCTAGATGCTAGATATAACATTGAGGAATAATGCATACATTTCAAAAGACATGATGCAACTTAACATTATAAAATGGAAGTTTGACAACTAGATCCACTGAGATGGATGACGAATGCAGGTCTTAAACATAACACATGCATTCCAAACATGACAAAACTGAACATTATAAAATGTAAGAGTAACAACTTGGTCCATTGAAATGTATGACAAATGCAGGTATTGGGCTAAAAGAAAAAGTTATGTTGCATTACCTATCAGATGTTACAAGAATAACTGGAAGAGATCTCTCATTTGCACCCAAGGCTATTATTCTCCATATCAGACTATCATGATACATGGATGCACAGACTGTAGAATCATCCGTCAGCATTGCATTCTTTAGAACCTCAATATTGTTTATGACCAGCTTCGGCTACTCATTTTGACATGTCCAACCAAGAAAACATCAATGTCATATAATACAGCTTCGGCTACTCATTTTGACATGTCCAACCAAGAAAACATTAATGTCACATAATACAGCACAAGACGCAAATTATTCATGTTTCAGAGACTTTGCTTTGAGAGTACAAGGTGAAGAACGTGCTTACTAGGTGCACATCAATTTTAGCTCCCTGCTCATACTTTTCATCAATACATATAAATAACAATTTTTTTCTTATACAAAAATAATGTAAGCTCCTATAATTGCATGAATCAAAAACCCAACTTTATTCAGATTACCTGAAAGTAATCTATTTCAGCAGCAGATGAAAGGAGTTCCAATAACAAACAGGGCCAATCAGTTGCTGAATTGGCCAACGACCTTGAAAACCCACCAGTCTGATTCAAATGCTTGATTGCATTAGCTCTCCACTTTTGCTGCACCCTTATAACCTCTTTAGCCAAATTCAAAGCTGACATTGCTTCCTTATAATATGTCTCCTCCTCCAAACTCAACCCGCCACTCTCTTCGGCATTTAATCGAACACTTGATGCAAAAACAGCCCTTTCCCATAAATTCAACACGGAATTACTCCTAATTGAAACAGCCTTTCTGGGGTTGGAATTTCTACCATCTAGGATCTGTTTAAGTGCTGTACTAAGTCCATGCCATTTACTTAAAATAGTGAAAATCTGATGAGAACTTATAGTTCCAAGCTTAATACCCTTCTGGGTCATTGTTTCAAGGCAGCTTCCAAGTTGAGTAGTAAGAAATGGCAGTGAAGGAGGTGTGCAGTTTGCCCAAGAACCCCATGGAAATGATTGGCCATGAATTGGGTGATGATCTTTTACAGATTCCGCAAAGTCCACATAGCCTGTAACATGAGGTCCACTGTTCCATTTACCCATAAGACCTGCAAAACTCAAAACAAGAACCCAAGTCTAAATTAGAGCAGATACACCAAATTCGCCTGAATCAATTACTTATACCAAAAATTAACAAATGGGTATCATATTGAACACAGTAAATTCCATTCACACTGAATTTCGGATCGTACTATAAAAAACCAAAAAAGTTAGTGTATAAGATGGTTACGTTCAAGAATGAGGGTGGTTTTGCCGACGCCACGAGGGCCGTGAAGGATAAGGGGTTGAGGAACACGGTGGTGTTGAGCATGATTGTTGAGGACAGTTTCGAGAAGGGGCCTTGGGATTATTCTCCATGCCTTGTTCACCATTGATGGACTGTTATGAGAGTTCACAAAAGACTTCACCCTGCTGTCTTCTTGTTTTGGCGACGCCGAGGAGAAGGAGAAAAAATTAATTATATTATATGGTTAATTCTTATTCTTATCGTTACTAATTTGATCATTTGTGCCCTTGTGTTGACGAAAATCGCTAAATCAAACTTAAATTAACCCGTATTTTAAAAAATGACTCGTTCTCCATTTTAAACTCATTCTCCAACCCCTCTAACATTTAACCCATTCCACTTGGACTTAATCATTTACCACAAACCACCATCATAACTTTCTCTATGAGAATTTCACATTTCTTTGTTGTTAATGGCTCTGATGCATCTCTTTAAGCTTTTTCGCTAATACCAGGTTCTACGATATTATCTACACCTTCACATATCCCTTTCTCTTTCAATTCCATTTTATCGTTACCAAATTTGTACTCAAATTCTATTTTCCTTTTTTCCTTCTGCTCCTGTTGTAGACGGGACCTTTGATTTCGTCACAATTTGTTTTATTTTCGATCTTCTTCTTCTTTCTCTCCTTTCCTTCGTGTTTATCTTCTATCTCCGTCTTAGATCCCGTCAATATTCGCATCTTAGAAATTTCAATTATCTATGGACCGTCCGTTTACTTCTCGTTTTCTTTGCTTTTCTCTGGGCGTTAAACAAAGTTTTTCGGCTACATTACATTCTCCCTTTCTTACTATCTCTAACCCTAAATCAACAAGCAAATCTGTGTAAAGTTCATGTGGTTCTCTCCCTGGGCTTATTCGAACTGGCGTTCTTAACTATCCTTCTTTTCTTGGTAAACGTGTCCATTAAGAAACAAAGTCCCAAGTGGAAAGGGTAAAGGGGAATGGGTTATATGTTAGAGGGGTCGGGGCATTTGGTTTTAATTGGGGAATGGATCTTTTTTAAATAGTTGGGTTAATTTGAGTCGATTTGGGGATTTCCGTCAACATAGGGGCACAAATGATGAAATTAGTAACGGTAGGGGTAATAATAACTTCATTTAACAACAAGAGCATAGTCAACAAATAAAACAAAGTTTAGGGATATTTTTGACCCTTTTCCCTTGAAAATATTTTAAACTTTACCTAAATTATTAGGGTAAAAAATACCCCTCAACTTTGATTTATTGGTTGACTATACCCTTACTGTTGAAATAAAGTTATTCTTACCCCTACCGTTACAAAACTTATCATTCATGCCCCTCTTTGGACGGAAATCCCCAAATCAATCAAAATTAACCTAATTTTTAAGAAAATAACCCATCATTCGAATATAACCCTTACCCAAACTCAAACCTGACCCAACTAACTTAACCCAAACCTGCTTCACCTGCATCTCTAAAGTAAATCTCAAGAACTCAATCCTTCTGTTTCTCGTAACCCAATAACTGTCACGATCCGAGCCTACACCCTGGACGTGGTCGGCACTCAAGAACCATTGTTGGTCCCCAAGCGAACCCTCATCCTGGCTGACTACAAGCGGAGGACTAACTTAAGCATGCAAAAGCTTAAAACTGAATAAAATTCAATAAACCCAACTTTTCAAAACTTTAACTCAAATGAACAACTTAGAATAAAAATAATATATTCAACTTGCCATAAAATAGGCAACTTAAGTCTTTAAAACATTTAATAAAATAAATGAATAATACAGACTTCTCAATTATACTGACTATCTATGAAGCCTCTAACTGATAAAGATGGAAGTCGGGACAAGACCCACGACATCTTGACTAAACTGAAAAGTAAATGAAATCCTCCGAAAACAAGGAGGCTCACCATAGCTAACTCGAACTCCTGGATGTAGCAACGAATCTTCTGTTGATGATCCTGAATACCTGTGTCCGCATCATGAAAAGATGCAGTCCAAATGGCTCAGTACGTGGAATGTACGAGCATGTAAGGGGAATTCCAAAACATAAACATAAGTTTGAAAAGAATCTGAAAGGAACTGAAGAACTTACCTGGCTCAACTCAACTAAACATAACTGAACTCATTTCAATATAAAGCAGTTTTAAAACAAGTGCAATATAAAGAAAAGTTGTTTAAAACATGATGTCACTCTGGGCGTATGCAAAGATACACTAAAACTCTTAAATGTATGTAAAAATACAAATAATTGTGTATATAAGAATACAAATAACTTCTGTGGGAGTTTCTCTAACTGACAACCATTACTTAAGAGTTATAGTGATGATACATCAATCTTCCTCATGCTGCCAGCGCATCCTATACCTTGCCACAGGTATAAGACCTACACTACTAAATGGATCCACTAGTCTATGCTAAAAGGATTCATCTAAAAAGTATGACCCTTTTCTACCCATGATGGCTACATGGTTTATGGGGCTGTGGGTTCTCTGAACGCTCCCCCATATCGGTGCTCAATACTACTCCCAAAATATGATACTAGCTCTTTATGTTTTAAAAAAAAAATTATTTCTTCTGTGATTTGAGATTAGTGCTAAAAAACTTAGCTCAAAGACTATCTTGGATATCAAAGTTTCCTCTCTTGCTTTATTGTGAAAGCATTTACTCTTTAACTGAAAACTAGCCCAAAGGCCCTTTACTGAAAAACTAGTTCAAAGGCTCTTTACTGAAACACTAGCTCAAAGGCACTTTTGAAAATCTCAGTTTTCTGTTCTTATTTAAATGTGAAGAACATTTTAAACTCTTTTGGGAATACATAGTCCCCATATACTTTTGAAGAAATGAACTTCAACTTTACTCTTTACTGAACTCAAAACTTAAGCCTTAAAATAAAGTTAAAACATTTGTAAAAGACTTCTTAAAATATGGTTCATGCCGAATTATGGACGTGAACGACTCAATGCAAGGTTTTCAATAACCATAGATAAATCTCAATACTTGGAACTCAAGAACTTCACTAATACTACTCATTTCAAGAATGCTCAACTCAGAGGGTTCATGCGAAATTATGAGCATGAACTACTCAACTCAAGGACTCAAATATACTTCTCATCTCAAGATTGTTTGACTTATAGGGTTCATGCAGAATTATGGGCATGAACAATTCAACTCAAGGACTTCATGGGTAATATGTAATAGTGCCATGATTATAAATAGGCTTAAGTCATCCACAACCACTTAAAGTTGTCCTCACATTTCATTTGGACACCTCAATTAAGGTTTGTACTTATTGAACACCTCTACCACTTCGAATTGACACCTATTTGACATCTTTTTGTCAATCAGGCTAAAATATTAAGTGTGTGAAATACACTTGTGATGACATGACACAATTACGAATTAAATTATGATATGTGTCATTGGATCCACAAAATTATTTAAAAATATATTTTAAATTATAAAAAATAAAATAAAATATTTTGTACCCCTAAACAATCCACCCACCCTTCTCATGCTACCCATCAGATTTTAGGCCCCCAACGTCTTTTTACTTCTTTTCTTCTTCTTATGTATCATAAATTAACAATGGCAGATTATATAGATTCAATTTTTTTAAAAAAAAATAAAATAATCTTTAATAGTTACATTATTACTCCACCCATCCAAATTCTTCCCCTGCTACCCATCGAAACAATCACTCTTTTTTTTTTCTTGTTCTTCTTTATAATAAATCAACAATGGTGGTGAAGGAAATGATGGTAAAAAGACAAGGAAGAAAACATTATGGCAAAGAGTTAAATTGTAAATTTATAAACTTGCTTATTTTCATAAATCAACAATATGACAAGATTTACTTCTAGATCTAGAAAATAAATAACCATGTGGAGGTGATAATGGTAAAGGCGGTGGACGGTGGTGGTTGCTCAAAAGAAGAGAAACAAATGGATGTGATGATGATGATAATAATAAATCTGAAAATATAAGATGATAATAATGATAAATTAAAGGAACAAAAAACAAATGAGGAAGAAGAAGGAAGGTTTATATGGCTGCCATGGTGGATGCCACAATAAAGAAGAAAGAGATTATTTTAATTTTAAAAAAATGTTAAATTTAGTGCTTTCACGCGCTTCTGGTTAGTGAATCACACCCAAAATGCCACATAAGCAAAAAGTGTTCAACTGGTATCAATTCAAAGTAGTAGAGGTGTTCAATAGGTACCTGATTTAATTGAGGTATCTAAGTAAAATATGCAGACAACTTTAAGGGTTGTAGATGACTTAAGCCTTATAAATATAATCACATAGGGGATTAGGAACTCAATACTTAGAACTTGAAGATACTACTCCCCTCAAAGGTACTCAACTGATGAAGTTCATGCGGAAGTTATGGGCATGAACGACTCAACTCAAGGGTCAAAATATCAATAAGGAACTCATGTATACGACTCATCTCATTCTCATACTTACTTAGCTTACTCAAAACTTAACTCAAATCGATGATGGATCTCAAATGATTCACAATTGAACTCAAAGGCTTCCTTGAACTCTACTCTTAACTCTCTCTTGAGTTTGAATTATGAATTATGAATTCAAGAGTTATGATTCATGATATGAAGGATATCAATAACAATATAGCTATTCGATAATTAGGAATAGAACTTTTAAGAGAAACATGAATTCAAGAACTCAAAATCAACTTATCTCAAGAATACTCAAATCTAGGGAAAGTATCCTAGATTACTCTTTTACTGATCTGAAAGTAGATGTAGGGCGTGAGGACGAATTAGTCCAACACTATGATAGCCTTACATACCTAGAAGAATCTTTAAGAATCTTGAAGAATCTTGAAGAAAAACTTGATTAGAAGCCTTGAAACCCTAGCTTGAAGGTAAACAATCAAGAAAACCTTTCTTGAGATTCTTGAATTAGTTTCTTGAAATCTCTATGGCCAAGAATTATGATTTTCATTAGTGAAGATGAAAATCTGATTGTTTTGAGCCTTTTATTAGTCAAGAAATTCGTTTATGGTTTTCTTGGAGGTAAAAAGACAAAAACGACTCTTTTTAATATTTTCCCGTCGGCTAATTCGTAACAGCACTGTATAGGTTACTAAAATAATCATAACTTTTTACTCATAAATTGGATTGATGCGAAATTGGTGGCGTTGGAAAGTAGATTCAAATACCTTTAATTGGATAGGTTATGGCTCACATAACTCTTTATATTCTAATAGATATGGTCATTTGAAGCTGACCCAAGTAGAATCTTACATCAAAACTTAATTAAACTTCAAGAACGCTTATCAAGAACTAATCAAGAACTTAAATCCTTAAATTTCAAGAACGAAATTACGCTGAATAAATAATGATTGGCATGTGGGTGAAAGAACCTAACACTATGGAAGCTTACATACCTCTTAGGGGTTAAACTCATGGTGAAAATCCGCAACAAAACGCAAGACTCTCGACGAACGCTTTGATCCTCTCCTCTTTTCTCCTTTTTTCTCCTCTTTTCTTTTCTTTTCTCTTCTTGAACTCTCAACTAAAACCCTAGGCGTATATTAAGATTATAAAACTGAACCTAATCAGATTAGACCCCTAAATTATTACTAAAAACGAATTAAATCTGATTGGGTAAGGAAAAGACCAAAATACCCCTCTAAAATCCGGTTTTGACTTTTCTTATCTAGACATCACAGCCTCCTGGTGCTATGGGGGCGCGACGCGCCTGGCCCTCCCCAGGTGTGCCTAGCGAGTTTTTCAACTCGTTTTCTGATCCTAAATCATTTTAAATCGATTACTTTTCTCAATACTTTCTTAGATTCAGATAGCCAACACATATACACTAGAATCTAACTCGAAACAACTCTTAACATCGCTAAAACATCTCAAGAAAATCCATCAATCACATGTAAGTTCAAGAATGAAAATAGTTCAAGAACACAACTCAAGAACATCAAATTCTAACTCTTTTAGGACGAAAATTGCTGAATTAAACATGATTGGTGCATGGATGAATGGACCCAGCGCTATGTGATCTCACATACCTTGTAGGGATCACCTCCGATGAAATCCACAAGCTAATCTCGACGAATCTTGAACGAATCTTGAATGTTCTTCTCCTTTCTCCTCTTTTCTCCTTTCTCCAAGCCCTAGCATGAAATTCACTTTTCTAAAACTGACTAAAATCTGACTTTACCCCAATTAAACTCCTAAAAATGAATTAATTAAGTTGGGTAAGGAAAAGACCAAACTACCCTTCTAAAATCCAGATTGGACTTTCCTTATTCGAACAACCCAACTTCTGAAGGGCATAACTTACTCATATGAACTCGGAATCGTGCAAACTTGGAGGCGTTGGAAAGATAATTCCAAGAGATTTCCAACCATATCTTGAAGTACACCTAAATCATCCCGATCTAGGAGTTATGGCCATTTGAATTTGACCAAAACTCAACTTTTCTTAACTTGAACAAATTTCCATATTTCCATTCTTTTAAAAAATGACTATTTCCAATTATAAGCTTCTTCCTAGTTACTTCAAATTGCGATATGTTACAATATCTCCCCTTTGGGAGCATTCGTCCTCGAATGAGATTACTCTTACTAGGCTAAGAGTGGTAACATCAAGTTCAAACACCCAACAAGTAAATGCAAACAAATAACATGCTCACTCAAAATTTAAAGAGTACTAAGAAGTAAATTAGTACCTTGGTCTGCACTTTCTTTTGATTCGAAGAGATGTGGATATCTCTTCTTCATATCCTCCTCAGCTTTCCAAGTAGCTTCCTCAACAAAGTGGTTCCTCCAAAGGACTTTGATTGATGCTACCTCTTTTGTTCTCAACTTGCAAACTTGGCGATCTAGAATTTGAGCAGGAATCTCCTCATAAGATAAGCTATCTTTGATCCCAATTTTTTCAGTTGGTATGATCAGTGAAGTATCACTCATGCACTTCTTCAACATGGAGACGTGAAATATCGGATAAACTGCTGCTAACTCTTGTGGTAGCTCTAACTCATAAGCTACTTTGCCAACCCTCTTGGATATTCAGTAAGGGCCAATACACCGGGGACTATGCTTTCCCTTCTTACAAAATCTCGTAACACCCTTCATGGGTGAAACTTTCAAGTAGACCCAATCATCCACGTTGAACTCTAACTCCCTTCTCCTAACATCGGTGTAGGATTTCTGACGACTCTGCGCTATTTTCAACCTCTCTTGAATCACTTTCACTTTCTCCATAGCTTGATGAACCAAGTCTGGTCCTATTAACCCAGCTTCACCAACTTCAAACCATCCAATAGGAGATCTGCATCTTCTCCCATAAAGAGCCTCATAAGGAGCCATTTGGATGTTGGAGTGGTAACTATTGTTGTAAGCAAACTCGATAAGAGGTGGGTGATCATCCCAATTACCTTTGAAATCAATCACACATGACCTCAACATATCATCTAAGGTCTGAATAGTGCGCTCTGCTTGCCCATCTATCTGAGGATGAAATGCAGTACTTAAGTTCACCTTTGAACCCAAGCCTTTTTGGAATGACTTCCAAATCTGTGTAGTAAATTGTGCACCGCTATCTGATATAATCGAAACAGGGACTCCATGAAGTCTTACCACCTCCTGAATATATAACCTGGCATAATCCTCTGCTGAATGTGTAGTCTTCACCAGCAAAAAGTGGGCTGATTTGGTCATTTGATCCATAATCACCCATATAGAATTATGTTGCCTGCGAGACCTTGGTAGACCTGTGATGAAGTCCATATTAATCATATCCCACTTCCATTCTAGAAGTTCTATTTTCTGAGCCAAACCACCGGGCCTTTGATGCTCTACTTTAACTTGTTGGCAATTTGGAAACTTAGCAACAAATTCTGCAATGCCCTTCTTCATACTATTCCACCAATACACCTCTCTCAAGTCACGATACATCTTTGTGGAACCCAGATGAATGGAATAGCTGGAGCTATGAGCTTCTTCCATGATCCTCTCTTGGAGTCCATCCTCCATTGGTACACGCAATCTACCTTGATATCTCAATACACCATCTCCCCCTTGTTCAAAAGCTAATACTTTTTGCTTATGAATATTTGCCTTTAACTCAAGCAAAATGGGATCTTGGTCTTGCTTTTCTTTCACTTCTGACACTAATGATGATTCAGCCCCATTCATCACCACTACTCCTCCTCTTGTGGAGTCCATTAGTCGGATTTCGAATCGTGCAAGTCTATGCACATCTTTCGTTAACTCTCTCTTTTCTTCCTCAACATGGGCGGTACTACCCATAGACAACCCGCTTAAAGCATCATCAACAAGGGACAAACCCCACAACATCCTAATGAACTGATAATAAAACTGAAAGCAATAAAAAAAAGTCCTCCGAAATGCAATGAGGCTCATCAACTGACTCTGGGGAGCTCAACTGGATCAACGGTGTGCTGGATGCCGATCCTAGTTATCTGTATCTGTATCATAAGACGATGTAGACCAACTGACATTAGTACATTGAATGTACGAGTATGCGAGTTGGAATGCTATACACAACATAGGCTTCAAAGGATTATGAAGAACTTACCTGGCTCAACTCAACTAAACATAACTAAACTCATTTCAATATAAATCAATTTATAACAAGTGCAATATAAAGAAAAGTTATTTAAAAACATGATGTCAACTTTGTGTGTATGCAAGGATACAACATAACTCTGAAATGTATGTAAAAATACAATAACTATGTATATAAGAATACAATAACTTATGTGGGAGTTTCTCTAATCGACAACCAACACGTAAGAGCTATTGTGATGATATATCATTTTGCCTCACGCTGCTAGGGCCGTCCTATACATTGCCATGAGTATAGAACCTGAACTACTAAGTGAATCCACTAGTCAATGCTAAAAAGCACTAAAGGAATCATCTAAAAAGTATGACCCTTTTCTACCCATGGTGGCTACATGGTTTATGGGGGCTGTGAGTTGTCTGAACTCTCCCCCATATCGGTGCTCAATACTACTCCCAAAAATATATTATTAGATCTTATGTTTAAAAACATATTTCTTCTGTGATTTGAGATTAGTGCTCATGGAATCAAAGTTTCCCCTCTTGCTTCATTTAGAAAGCGATTACTATTTTCTGAAAACTAGCCCGAAGGCTCTTTGGAAATCGAGATTTCGTTTCTTGTTTACATGTGAAAACATTTTAAACCCTTTGGGAATACATAGTCCCCATATACTTTTGAAGAAATGAACATCAAGCTTTACTCTTTACTCTTTACTCAACTTGAACTTTAAATCTTAAAACAAAGTTAAAAGCATTTGCAAAAGACTTCTTGAAAAGACTCTAAGAACTTCCTAGACTTGGCTCTTAACTTTCCTTGAATTTGAAGTTATGGATTCAAGGTTGTAAATCATGTTTCTAGATGATTTCTAGATGTTTAGAAGTCTTTTAGAGTAGTTAGAATCAATAGAAAGTGTTAATACACTTTAGGAAAGATTAAACTGACTGAATGACAAAAACTGGGTGAAAAACAACGATCCGAGCGCATTCGGGGCGCGCCGCTCTAGGCCCCAACTTTTTGGGGCTCACTTTGGGTGCACTACAGGCGTGCCTCCCTTGCCTTCTGGCGCTATGGGGGCGCGACGCGCCTGGCCTTCCTTAGGTGCGTCTAACAAGTTTTTTAACTCATTTTCTGATCCTAAATCTTTTTAGATCGATTCCTTTTTCAATACTTTCTTAGATTCAGATACCCAACAATGTACACTAGAATCTAACTCAAAACAACTCTTAACATTGCTAAAACGTCTCAAGAAAACCCATCAATCACATGTAAGTTCAACAATGAAAACAGTTCAAGAACACAACTCAAGAACATCAAATTCTAACTCTTTTAGGACGAAAATCACTGAATTAAACATGATTGGTGCATGGGTGAATGGACTTAACGCTATGTGATTTCACATATCTCTTAGGGATAAAACCCAGGGCAAAAATCTGCTACAAAACTCAAGAACCTCGACGAACACCTTGATCCTTTCCTCTTTTCTCCTCTTCTCTCTTCTTTTCTCATCTTGAATTCTCAACTAAAACCCTAGGCGTATATTAGGATTATAAACTGACCCTAATAGGATTAAAACCTTAAAACCTTACTAAAAACTAATTAAATTTGATTGGATAAGGAAAACACCAAAATACCCCTTACTATTTTTGGATAACTTTTCTTATTTGGACAACCTAACTTCAAAAGAGGATATCTCACTCATCCGAATTCAAAAATTAGCAAACTTGGTGGCATTGGAAGGATAGTTCAAAGACCTTTCATTTTCTATCTTGGCACACCTAACTCATCATGTACTAAGAGTTATGGTCATTTGAAGTTTACCCAAAACTCATAACTTAAGCATAACTTGCAAAATTTCAGATTTTGCTATTTCCAATTTAAATATTTTTGGAACTCAAGGTGCTACATTTAGTGACTTGACCTTAATACTTAATAAATTTTAAATGACTCGGTAAAATCCTACTCGCAACGAAGGATGGTTCGAGTCTTAGCTCAAAAAAATTCTGGGGTGTTACAGTTACGCATTGTCATAAATTAAATTCGATATACAAACCTACATATACTTTTATAAATATCTTTCACTATATTTGAAATTTTGAAGTTGAAGTTGAAGTTATGTTTGGTTATAATTTTTGTAAAATAATATTTGGTGTTTGAATGTAGTTTTCCTTTAAAAAATCATTAAATATTATTTAAATGAATAATTTTGAAGACTTTCCCTCACGTTTTGCTTTATCACATTGATCTCCCTCAAGATATACAATATGATTGTGACCTTTCTTATTTTTGTTTTTTTCAACAATTCTTTTTAGTTAATTACTGTTAATTTATAAGACTATGATGGACTGATTTTCCCTTTCTGATTATTCTTTTTTTTTAAACAAAAATAGATTTTGCAAGTATCTATTCTCAAAATAATTTATCATTGGCCCTACCCAAATCTCCATAAACTTTCTATTGCTTTATATGCAACAACAAAACAAAATTAACTCTGACAAGCATGAGATTTCAAATTTATTTTTTAAAATAATTCAACTCTTTTTTATTGCATTGCATCAAATTGATACTCAAGTATTTCTCACTTGATCATAAGAAAATGAGTTATCATTCTCTTTCTTTCTTCTTCCGATTAGAACACGTGGGTTGATTGTGAAAGCCGCCAAAAACTAGTGGAATGCTCTCAAAATCAATTTACTTGAGACATAGAAGAGTGAAATTTAGTGTGTAGAAGTAAAATCCAAAGATAGTATGCATGTTTGAGTATCTAGGTATGAAGAAGGCTAAATATAGTATGTCTTATATAGTGTTCTTAAGAGTGAATCAAGGATTTAGAGATATACGGTATTATGTCTCTTAGTGCAGCTTTATTCTCCATTGATTCACATAGATATGAATTTAGAGGTGTGATGTAAGTAGAATAACAAGAAAAATTAGATTAATAATGATGAGCTAGGGGAATTTGTAATGTTTGCTAATAAGAGTTTAAGTTATATGATGCCAATTATAGAAGTTAGAAGATATTAAAGAGTGGTATTTGTGAAAAAAATATCTATAATGAAACAAGTATCTTTCAAATATAGTTTGTCCGGATAAGTTAAGCGTTTATGTATATATTATCACGGAGTTTAGAAAAATGGAATAGGCCCATAGACTTGGAATGTCGGCCTTGATCAGTTGATCTAGGGGGAGAAAATCAAATCAAGTCCTATGAATCAAATTTTGATGCATTTCAGAAGGAGTTATGATGAGATAACAATTTATTTCTGCTCTAGAGTACTCGTCAAATTTCACTACAAAATAGTGATATTTCATAAGCTCATGTCAGTGCTATTACTGCGATTGAGGCAAAGGGAAGTATGACTTTTTAGGAGTTGGTAGTATGATGAACACTTACAGGTCCTTTCTCTTTTTATTTTTAAGCAGAACACATACTTTCCTTGCTACTAATTATACTAATTCACTAAAAACAACTCACTGGATACCTTAAGAACATGAATTTTATAACTTTTTTGTTCTATAATGACTAGATAAGAATTAATAAAAAAATGTGATTCGAATCACGACCTTAGAGTTGATAGTGGAGGGTGCTTACCATCCGAGCAATCCCTCTTATTAGGTAGCATCATATATGGTATTCTCTTCTCTTCGTGACATTTACATAGATCAGGAACATTGTTGTCTCGATTTTCCCTAACATATGGTAATTCAAGCTATAAGTACTTAGGTCACGCTCCGAGCCTACACTCTGGACGTGACTGGCACTCGAGAACCATTGTTGATCCTCAAGCAAATCCTTGTTCTGACTGACTACTTAGAGGAAGACTAACTCAAGCAGATTTAAGCTTTAAAACAAAATTTAAATTCAAAAGTCTCAAAACTTCTCAAACTCAAACTCTCTCAAAATAGTATACTCAAAATTGTCTGAAAATACTCTGAAACAATAATAGTTTGCCAAAATAGTTCAAAGGGAATACTGAAAGAACGACCCGAGCCTACACCCTGGACGTGGCCGACACTCGAGAACTATTGCTGGTCTCCAAGCGAACCCTCATCCTGGTTGACTACAAGCGAAAGACTAACTCAAGCATACAAAACTTAAAAATTGAATAAAATCCATGAAACTTACAAATCTTTAACTCAAATGAATAACTCTGTATAAAAATAGAATATTCAACTAGACAACAATAGGCAACTCAAGTTTTTAATACATTTAATAAGATAAATGAAACAGACTTCTCAAACTCTACTATCTATCTATGCAGCCTAAAATAAATAATTAAAATTATATAACAGATTTAATTTTAATATTTCTTTTTTAAAAAAAAATCAGTTGAAAAATTGATCGTCCAAAAATAAAATAATAAATATAATAAATTGGATTCTTCGTGGAAAATGGGATAGTCTTTCTAGGACTTTTTTCCTTCTTTCTTTACTTTTTTTTTTTTTTTTTGCTCATGTTTTGTTTAGATAAATAATGCTTAAATATTTTATTTTTTTTACTTAAGTTCATTTAATTGTTGGAAATTTTTAAAAAAATATTACAAATTTAAGTAATTGCTTGAATTTATTATTAATAATTTGTTTAATTAGTAATTGTCTTTTTCTTAATAAAAATAAATCGAATTATTTAAATTTTGAATTAAGAGTGGTTGATTAGTTTAACAAGATAAAGATTCAAAATTTAAGTTAACACTTATAGTTTTGGAGATGGTTACAACTTCTTCACTTTATCACACTTTGTCGTAATTGTAGGAGTTTTCAAAGTTTTAGTTGTTGAGAAATATATGTTTCATCTATTGCTTTTACAAATCAAGATGAAACAGCATGATAAACGAACAGAGAAATTTAACAAAAAAATTTGTGAGAGTGCGAAACATTTAATATATAATAATAATAATAATAATAATAATAATAATAATAATAATAATAATAATAATAATAATAATAATAATAATAATAATAATAACATTTAAAAATATTCGCGCAATGCGCGAGTATGATTTTTTGTTTTGCTCTGCAAATAATTTATTTTTATATGGATTAATTTGATAATTTATTTTTATGTGGTTAATTTGATTATAGTATTTTTTTTATTGATAGATTAAATTCATTATTTTGTACATCCTAATTTGCAGGATAAAACGAGAGAAGGTGTGCTAAAGAGGTTGAAACATGCTTTGTAAATTATATTTAGATTTTAGCTAAAAGTAGAGTTAATATTTTTTATACTAGGTTTTAGATTGATTTATGAACTTAAAATTTAATTAATTAACACAAATACCAATTCAACACACGCCACATATGCTATTAATCTTCGTCATACTAGAGTCTTTGATGAACATACCCTTATTACACATAAATTAGGGTAAAAATTTGTTAGCATTATTTGTATATGTAAAATTAACACATTATAGATGATTATACATGCACTTTTGTTACTCAATAATAATTCGTATTTAGTTATTCATAAATTTAAAAATTATTATATTGTAAAATTTAAAATATTCGCGCAACGCGCGAGCACGTATACTAGTATCTCTAATGAAACAAGTATCTTTCAAATATATTTTGTCTGGATAAGTTAAGCATTTATGTATATATTATCACGAAGTTTAGAAAAATGGAATAGGTCTATGAATCAAGTCCTATGAATCAAATTGTGACGCATTTCAGAAGGAGTTATGATGAGATAGCAATTTATTTCTGCTCTAGAGTACTCCTCAAGTTTCAGTACAAAATAGTGATATGCAATAAACAGCAATATAATTTAGTTTTTGAAATATTTCATAAACTCATGTCAGTGCTATTACTGCGACTGAGGCAAAGGCAAGTATGACTTTTTAGAAGTTGTTGGTATATTATGATGAACACTTACAGGTCCCTTCTCTTTTTATTTTCAAGCGGAACACATACTTTCCTGGCTACTAATTATACTAATTCACTAAAAACAACTCACCGGATACCTTAAGAACATGAATTTTATAACTTTTTGTTCTATAATGACTAGATAGGAATTAATAAAAAAATGTGATTCGAATCAGACCTTAGAGTTGACGGTGGAGGGTGCTTACCATCCGAGCAACCTCTCTTATCATGTAGTATCATATACAATATTCTTGTCACGACCCAGACCGTCGTGAGTGACACCCACACTAACCCTCCAGTGGGAGAACCGTTACTACAACCCAACTAACCAAATTAACAAAAACTAAAGCATTTAAAGATACGAAAGCATATTTAAATGTCTAAAGGAAAAATAGGAAGTTTCCATAAACTCCGAAATCTAACAAAACAATTGCGGAAATAATGCCTAGAACCTGAAAGTCAATGTACCAAAACATCTAAAGTTCAACAAGTCTGCGTAAATGGGTACAACCCAAACTAAACATAAGAAATCTATCACGACAACAATTAAATGTTGGTAAAAAAACCATAAATGAAAAACTGGCATAGCTCCTGTTATGTTTCATTCCTCTT
This sequence comes from Solanum gracilifrons, assembly GCA_029582605.1. Classification (NCBI taxonomy): domain Eukaryota; kingdom Viridiplantae; phylum Streptophyta; class Magnoliopsida; order Solanales; family Solanaceae; genus Solanum; species Solanum gracilifrons. Next base: position 6,551 of record JAJOOH010008578.1, on the reverse strand, counting down.
GTAACTGCTTAAGGTAATCAACTCCAAATAGTTCATTTGCTATCTTACTTATGGACTTTCATATTTTGCGTACATCAAATAGATGTCCCTGCTGATCTGCAAGTTGAAAAAGACATTTATCTCCCGCATTCATGCCATAAGTTGTAGTAACTTTCTCCCATCCACTTGTCAAAACTTCAAACTTTGATCTGCTATGATAATAGGTAGGCCAAATTTTTTTATCTGGCCCTCGAAGAAAAACAATCCACCTTCCAATTTTTTCTCTTTTGGGTAAATATTTTTGCCAGGATTCTGATAATTTTTGCACAGACATAAATGCGGTTTAGATTCAACGAGAAATACACAAACTAGGAAATAAAGGAAATTTCAGCCAAGTAAAGCTGAGTTGATTTTTTAAGCAACATGCTAAAAAACAATGTAAACGTAGATTTTGCTTACAAGAAAATTAATGCTTCTAAATGAAATTTTCCTCTTTAGATTATAAATCGAAGAAGCAATATTTCTTATTGGCAACAAAATGTCTGCACACTTAATTAAGAGCTAATGGAAATCAGTTAGTTGCTTTGATAAAAAATAAGTATGATAAAGAGAGGTCTAACTAACGAATTGATTCATCTATTTCGAGAAAATCAAACCTCACAATTATTCAAGGACATCCTCAATTAGAAAACATAGTCATTCTCTTTAGATTTAAAGAAACATTGTCATCGTTGGCATATTCCGCTTCAAAGGCGTTAAGCTTGAAACATATTGAAACTCAAGCAATGTAGATTGATAAATATTCATAGAGAATCCATCAAACATAAAAAATATTACAATCCACCAAAATGACAGAAGGAATGATATTTAAATAAGTTGTTACCAGAAAATTCCGACCATCAACATCTACCAAACATGAATAGTTGATTGCGTTAAGGGATGGTGTGTCTCTTGAATCAGCAGGCTCACTTTCGACGACTTTTTCATTACATAACAACAACACAAAATAACAGTAAGAAAATGCTGAAAGGCAGCCAAAGCACAGAATGTTTAAGACAACACAACATAAACAAAAAAAATCCTACCAATTAATTTGTTGTGAACAGAAAACATACCAAGCTGAGATTTACCATGATTGTCCTCTGTTGATTTCCCATGATTATATTTTATTTGATGCAACTCAACCACCAGGCTAATTGCTTTTGGATAAGTCCTCTTTTCACAATCACTTGTTCCAAATAATTGAACAATGAAGTGTTCATCACTCGGAACATAGTGAAACACTATGAATTCGCCCACTTTCACATCATGTTTTGATGAAAACTCCGGCCATCCTTGTTTAAGAGCAAGTGTACCATTATGATTAGACACTGTTACCCTCCATAATAGTCCACATGAGTCCTCCAGATTGATTTCTCGATCAATCAGATGTGAAACTGATTTAGCAAACTTTGGAGGAAAAAACTGAATTTTTTTGCTTAAATTAAAACTAAGAAATACCACATATTGATATATAAAACAAGAAGTTTACGGCTATATCCTTGGAAGTCTTTTGGGTTTTGGGTGGTACAATTGTTTATAATACAAATTTTATAAACAATTTTTTCTTTCTTAATTTTACAAACATGAAACATTTCATCTTTGTTTTAAGCTCTTTGAAAATTGAAAAGTGGCCTTTTAAAACAGGATAGTGATCATGAGGCCAAACAAAATCATGAAAGAAACAAACCTTATTGTAATTAGGAATTTTTCCAACCCCCACCCTCTATTAAGCAATATATTCGTGCACACTTTGTCATTTAACTTGTAGAAAATTCTTGTCAACAACTCTCATATCGTTAACTTGTAGAAAATTCTTCTTCTTTAAAATATAATATAGTCCTATAAGTGAAATAAAAAAAATCCGTTAAGAGTATTTAAGATTTAGTCTATACATATGAAAAATATTTTTTGACCTATATACTTCATATAATTTTCTATTTATATAGTATAATTTATCATCAAGGAATATTCGATTGGACACCCTTCACTACACGTGGCTACGCCACTGACTCAATTTCCTAAGAGTTGGTTATCATAGCTGAGAAGAAACCTGTGGCTTTCTGAGTTCACATGAATCTGCTTTTACAGAGCTTAAAAGGCAAGTAAAGATGAGTTTTAATATCACAATTGTATTGTGTGTATAGGGTTGCTTTAAATAAGGTGTTTGAAAGGTTTTCTAGGGGAGAAAAAAAGAATATTGGGTATGCTCAAAATTTCACATCAACAAGTAGATAGTTAGTTTAAACTAAGTTGAGGAAACCTTCTAAGAACCACACTTTACCAGAACTTCTAAGAAACCTTCTTCAATCATTACTGTAAAGAATGAAAGAACCCTCTTTCCATTAATCAATGGGCAGTCCTTTTCGCGCTCATCAAAACATGCTTCCATCTTTTCCTTATGCAAAATATATTTCCACAACAACTTCTAAATCCTACAAAGTATTAGAAAATATCAACTAGAAGTTTAAGTTTTAAAAAATAATACTAATAAAAATAATGGATGAAATGGTGGAAGGCATATTAAAATGTCAAAAATAAACGATGTAACACTAAGAAATTTTTTAAGATTCAGTTTGATTGTCCAACTCCCTTTTTCGATCTTTCGACTACATTTGTATTCAAGAATAGACCCATGTAGTTTAGTGTCGTAGGTGAATATCCAACGTGATATTGTACACACAATATATTTAAAAAAAATATAACTTTAAATGCAAAAGCAACTAACAAAGGGGAAAAATTCAAAATTCCATGCAGAAAATAGATTGATTTTGATATGTAGTATAAATCTATAATAAGCTAATAAAAATAAAAGTAAAATAAGAAGTTGAAAAAGAAAATTAATCATGCACACACCATTCTCCCAAGATCCATTCTATTTGTTTTACTAATCGACAAAGTAATTAGATGCTATCAAACACAAATTACATTATAAATGCATAGTCTAAAATTATACCTATGAGAACATAACCCCCTGAACTTTTCGAAACATCATAGAAAGATACATGTCCTTCCCCTTAGATCCAATTTTGCATGTGGAGAAAAAGGTCATGAACAAAAGTGGCACAAACCGAAGAGTTAGAAAAAATACTCAAATAAAATTTTGTTTTTTCCACAACTCATGGAATAACATTAGATTACTTTAAAAAAACTGCATTAATTTGTATCTCAATTTGACCCGGTCCGTCATGCTTTGGATATTGATTTTAGATGAAATAAATTGCAATGGAGCATCAACAAGTTAAATTTTTCGAATGGTTTTCTATTTATTTTTAGCTAGAAAATATTAATAAAGGAGATATTAATCATCTATAGCACCAAGTTAACCTTGTTTGGATAAACGACTCTTTTGTTGTTAATCACTAAGGACAAATATAGCATGCCGTATATTTGCACTAACGCTTCACACAAAAAAAATCACAAATAAATATTATTATTAAAATTGTAAATAATATTCTAATATATTAAAATCATCGTAAGAATAATCAGTATTGTATCTCATATGTGTCAAAATACACACAAGATGTTTTCTGAGGTATCATAGACACATCTAAAGCCTTAAAGAGCCTTTTGTTCTTCTATATATCATGCAAATACACCAACTTATAGAAAATAATGTCACATAGAAAATGTAAAAATAATCAGTGCCTTCTTTCAATGGTCTCATTTGTTTCTTATTTTTTAATAGATCCAGGAATAATTTGAATCACTAAACTAAATAATTAAAACTAATTTTCTCTTAATTCAGTAAACTACACATGTTAGATAACAATCAAAGCCAAAGAAGTCATGCTTCAACAACAACTTAATTTATTGTGTTGTTTCGTATAAATCAACACGTAATAAATACGTCTCCTGCAATATTGATTTTTGAGGAAGAAGATTGTAACTAGGAAATAATAAACCATAGGCTCTGATATCAATGAAAGAAACTAATCAATTGAGAACACACGATTCTCCTATGATTCATTTTATTTGTTTTACTAGTTGACAATGTAATCACATGCTATCAAACACAAACTACATTAATCAATGAAAGAAAAAACAATTAAATATTGCCAATCGAATCAATGTGTTAATGAAATTATGATCCTTCCATTTTTCATCACTCAGAACAACTATCATCACTAATTTTTCTACACTATCACATTTTTGCAAATCTTGGCTATTAAGGGTTGAGGAAACTAAAAATAAAAGAAATATTCAAGTAGAAAACAAAATAGAAGGAAAAATTGATATTGTCTAAAAACAACAAGCAAAACATTTCATCGGGTCCGAATTGAAACTACCTTTTCCACCCCTTCAAGTAGCACAACTTTCCGTTGCATTGTCCAGGAAAATAATTACCTTTTTATTTCTTTCATAATGAGTCAATATTAGTATTATAATGATCCTCTAGGTAATTTTTGTGCTTATCATCTATTCATCATTTATAACATTCTTATAGTGACCTCAAATCATTTATGACTTGTTGAGACTACCAGTTTGGTCACCTAGTCGTTTGTTTGGTTTTTATATGAATTTCTATGTTCAGGAGCTTTTAAACCTTAAACAGTCATTTTCGATCAAAAGTTCAGAAAGATGACCTCAGAATCCAATTCTGACAATTTCATCAGCTCCACAAGGGTCATTTTAGGCTAGCAGCATGGTTGGCACGGCTAACGAGGCTTTCAGTGCTAGTTTGTACGATTAGGAATTTTAACTTTCTAAAGTTTGACAATGGTCAACATTCTTCATAAATGTGTCCGAATGAGAATTCCATCAGTGTGGTTAGCTGTAAAATATTATGTGATTAGGTGGCTTGTAAACCTTGGTCAATATTCTTGGTAAATATGCCCGGATGAGAATTCCTTCTACGTGGTAAGCTTTGGAATGTCGTGATTGGTCTACAATGACCTTTCATGTGAAACTCGAGGCTCTCGGGCTAATTTTGAGCCCTCATGTGGATATTGGCTTAAAATGGAGTTTTGACGTGGGACCCACTTTTTATCGAGATGACCTAATTGTATGAAAATTGTGACTGTTCCGTTGAGTCTGAAATATCAAATTTGGTAGGGTAGAATATCTCGTTTGCGTACATGTGGTTCTGAACGAATTCAGAATACCCAGTGCAAGACAAATTTGGTCTACGCATATGCGTGCCTTGGGCCGCATTCACAGAGACTAGGAGAGTTGGTCACCGTGTTTGTAGGGTCCAGGTCGAGTTCGCGAAGGGTTAGGTCTCATAACCTTCCTCTTGCCTTTACATTCACATGATCCTTGCCGCATTCGCGAAGGGTAAACTTCTTATTCTCCATGTTCGTAGGCCCTTCCCAACTTCCATCAGTGATTCTTCTCTCAATTTAACTCCGTGTTTGGTAGTTTGAAGTCCTATGCATCCGGAGTTGTTGAGGCTAGGTGTGTGGCTAGTTGGAAGCAGTTATAGACTATCCGTTTGAGGTGCATTTGAGTTATTTAGGCTTCCATGGCTTATTTTTGCGCTCTAAATTTTGAATTGTTGTATGTTGGTTTTCTTGACTACTCTAAGCCCCGAATGGTGTTCCATTTTGGAGCACAAGTTTAAGGTAATGTTTTATACCTTTTGACGGAGTCAATTCTAGAAATTCTAGTGCGAGTCCCACGATTCCCATTTGACTCCAAAATTAGCTCGTTTATGTTTTATGTGTTTTTGGTGTTGAAACGACTATATTGATGTTATGATCCTATTTTTGATAGCGTGGTAGCGTTCTAAGGCTGTTCGGAAGGGAAATGCTCCAACATTGTGATTTGGAGCGCACACAGTCGACCTAAAGGTAGGCTACATCTTCCATTCTCTTAGATTGAGCTTGAATGTGTAATTACATGTTGATTAGAATGAATTGGGGTGGGTACCTAGTTGTTCTTATTTCCTTTCCTAGATACTATGTTTTTGGACTTGATTTGCTTTATTTCAGGTTTAGTACCATGCTAGTCGAGGATTATGTGTTTAATTCTATTTAGTGAGTTGACTTGTATGTTGTTGTTATGGTATAATTGAGCATGCTTGACCTTAGTCTAGGATTAGACTAGTGTTTACCTTAGACCTGCGATACTTGTAACCTTTAGGCCTTATTTTTTCTCCGACGTCGTTTCAGATGGTTTAGCTCTTTGTAAACTGGAGTAGCAGACTTGAGTCTGATATAATGAGCCTTAGTGTAGGCGTTGATTCAGTTTTGTCGAGCTTCTATGTCACGACCCGAGCCTACACCCTGGACGTGGTCGGCACTTGAAGACCATTGCTGGTCCCCAAGCGAACCCTCATCCTGGCTGACTACAAGCGGAAAACTGATTCAAGCATACAAAGCTTAAAAACTGAATAAAATTCATGAAACTGAAATACAAAGGTTTAACTTAACTGAAAAACTCTGAATAATAAAATATATTCAACTCGCCCCAAAATTGGCAACTTAAGTCTTTTAAAACATTTAATAAAATAAATGATACAGACTTCTCAACTATACTGACTATCTATGAAGCCTCTAACTGATCAAGATGGAAGTCAGGACAAGACCCGC
>JAJOOH010008577.1:0-29687 GCA_029582605.1 Solanum gracilifrons | reverse complement strand
TAATGTGATACTTGGCTTTGAATAGGGTTATGGGGTTCTATTCTTTGCATTGCACTAGTATTGCTTGGGTTGTCTACATGTTGGGATGATATTATGTTTGTTTGGACTATGATGCTTACTTTGTGTGCTATTGGATTTACTTGGTAAAAAGCATGTTTTGACTAAATGTCCTTTTATGCATGTTTCAATGGTTTTTAAGCATAGTAGTCATACTTGGTACGTGTGTTGTACTAACCCATATTTTCTCCCTTTTCCCCAAACATTTAGGTTCGGGCCGTTGAGGATTCAAGCTTACTTCTCAAGACACTTGGAGTTGCTTCCCCAAGTTGGTGAGTCCTCAATTTCGAGGACAAGACCCTATGATCTAGCTTCTATGTTTAGTTCTTTGCTTATGTTGAAAGACATTGTTGTACTTTCCTATTTCAAGACTTTTTATTGATGTAAGGGAAAAGTCCCATTTTCGATACTTCTATGTCTAGATGGTACATTGTGAAGAAGTTAGATTCTTTTTTTCATATATGAAGTGAAGTTGAACTTCCAAAGTAAAAGTTTTAAATTTTTCGTGATTTAATACTATGATACATGCTATGACGAATGCTAAGGGCTTGTATAAGACCTCTTTGAGGTCGAATACGCCGGTAACGACTAGGGGGGGGGTGCTCTCGGGTCATTACAAGTTCCTATGAACACTAAAGATGGATCAACAGCAGCTAGGGTTCGATATTTCGTTCGTGTAACAGGACTTGAGAAAGGACAAAATACAGAATTTCAGAAAATGTAGATGCCACCGACGGAAGCCATCTACGAACCGTACGTCAAACCACGAGCCGTAGGTAAGGTTCATAGCCGATCTCCTTAACTTGTTCCATAAAATCCAGAACCACGACGGGACCTACAGACCAGAGGTGGGACCATGGTTCGTGGTTTAGACCCCAGCCTTCAGCTCCCAGATGCCAAATGATGACTGACAGGACATGCCGTCAGTCGAGCGATGGTCCGTCGGTCAAGCCTGTCGATAGCTTCGACAAATTTTAAGATAGGGGTCATTTTGGTCTTTTCCCCTATGCGTTCGACACCTAAACTTCGTAGTTTTGGTTAGTTTAAGCCTAGTAACTTAATTAGATCTTTCCCTAATCAATTATTCTCCAAATTATGTCGAGACTTAGAATAAAAAAAAAGGCACTAGCTTTCTCCAAGAACGCAATAGGTTTTCTTCAGTTTAAACCACGAAATTGAAAGATTTCTCTATGAAATTTGTCACGAGGTATGTGGGATTTCACTAGTGGATTCCTTCCTTCCACTAGGTCCCTAGAATTCAGTCAAATTCTTGATTCATTATATCTTACTTAGACCTACGGTTTCAAAAACCTTAGATATTGGTTGTGATTTAGCTGTTATAGTATTCTTTATAAAATTATCATGATTTCATGAATTCGTTGTTTAGTTCCTTGCATGAAACTCAGAACCCTAGTTGTGTAAATTTGTATAGTTCATGCATTACACTAGCTAGGTAGGATAAATAGATTTACATGCTCCAGTTTTTTAATGTTTCATTATCAGTACTTAAATGTTGCATTCTCAGTTAGTATGTCAGAATATTGAGCTAATCCAGTATATCATCTATGTCGTTTATACACATTCTCGTTGGGAGCAGGCTAAGCACCGAGTAGGACTAGGGATCAGCGTACCCTCATAGTCGCAGAACTACGTGCCCCGTAGGTTTATAAGTCCCCTTTGTGGACATCAGATTTAGTGATCACGCCAGTCATGCCTTTATACCTCCCGACAAGGTATATTGAGTCCTCTCGATGGGGCGTATACATCGGACTCCATGTTTAGCTCACGTGGTTTTATATCGGTTAATAGTAGCTCCCACAGTCATATTTAGTGCATTTTGACCAAGTCCTCAGTTATACTTTAGCATTTAGTCTCATCATGTTAGTTTCATAATTGATACTTGGTCATTGAATTTAGCTAAGTTTTCAGTATATTTTAGTATTATTATTTTGCTGAGATGATGTTATTTCTCAGTTATATTTGTTCAACTATATTCTATATCCTGCATGCTCATTACATTCCAAGTACTAACACATACTTTGGTCTACATCATTTCATGATGTAGGTTCAGGTGTTCATCATCCAGATCATGCATAGATCGGTTCTCGATCTATATTTCATTAGCTTCAGTGGTGATTCGTCATACTTCGAGGAGAATAGACATGTTTTCGAGATTTAGTCTTTTATTTTAGTTTCAGTTTTGTAAGAGTTAGATAGGGTAATGTCCTAGCAATTCTAGTCAGCAGAGACTTTTCAGACATAGTATTAGACTCAGCTTTAGTCTTTGAGTGATTGTTTATTATCACTATACTCGTATTATTTTATCTATGTTCAGATCATTATAGGGTATTCCCTATAATTCAGTTAATTATTATTTTTTCTTCTGCATAGTATCTCTTTATTCCAATTGTTTTAGTATGCTTAAATATGTCAGCTTCAGGGTTAGATTGGGGTCACTCGTGATCCTATGTCGTGTTATTACGTCAAGGAGGTAGCCTCGGGGAATGACAAACTTCATATCAGAGCATTAGGTTCAAGAGTCCTAGGTTGTCTGAAAGTCGCACTATGTATATTCTATTACATGGGTGTGAAGTGCACCATATCTAATTAGAGGGAGGCTACGAAGTGTTTTACTAAAAACTTCACTTTTCTTGCTATCCTTATCGTGCGTAAGTATGAACTCTTTCCAATCTCCTTCAAACTTCTGCTCTTCGCATTTCAAAAAATGCCTCCCAGAAGAACTAACACAAGAAATCAGCCAGCAACTCCAGCAGACCCATTGAAGGAGCAACTCATGTGTGCCAAGTTTAGGGCTTCTTACCAAGTACTTGCTCAGGCCATGACTACCCAGGTAAATAAGTAAGCTGTGGTCCCAGCTCTTCCACAAACTAACACTACTACAATAAGAATCCAAGACTTAACTCGGATAAACCCTACAAAGTTTCATGGGTTTAAGTCATAATAAGATCCACAAGAGTTTCTCGATGACATCTAAGAGCTAATAAACATTATGGGAATCACTCAAGTTGAGAGTGCAGATTTTGTCTCCTATTAGTTCAAGGGAGTGGCCTACACTTGGTACCAGCAGTGGAAGAAATCTTTGTGTATTAATGCATATTCAGAAACTCTCTTAGAACCCTTCGTAATCTCTACTCCTGATGGTGACCCAGTTATAGCTAGACGGGTATACAAAAATTGCCCTGTCACAGTTTCCTAGAAAGTCACTTCAACAGATCTTGTAGAGTTAGAAGTGGTGGATTTTGATATCATTCTAGTCACGGATTGGTTACATTCATGTTATGCCTCAGCCGACTTTAGAACTAGAATCTTCGGTTTATGTTTCGAAATGAGCAAGTCTTAGAATGGAAGGGTAGTAGCTCACTACCTATGGTTCGATTCATCTCTTACCTTAAGGCTAGAAATATTATCTCTAAAGGGTATGTATATCATCTTTTTCGGGTTAAGGATTCAAACTTCAAAATCCCAACTCTTGACTCAGTTCCAGTAGTAAATGAGTTTCTAGAAGTATTTTTAGAAGATCTTCCTGGAGTTCCTCTCGAAACGAAAATTGACTTTGGAATGGATCTCCTTCCAGATACCCAGCCCATTTCGATTCCTCCTTACAAAATGGCTCCAGCTGAGCTTAAGGAATTGAAGAAAAAATTGAAATACCTACTAGATAAGGGCTTCATCAGACTTAGTATTTCCCTATGAGGTGCTCTAGTGTTGTTCGTGAAAAAGAAAGATGGTTCTCTCAGAATGAGCATTGACTATAGGCAGTTGAACAAAGTCACAATCAAGAAGAAGTCTCCCATCCCCCAAATTGATGACTTGTTCGACCAACTTTAGGCTGCTAGTTGCTTTTCTAAGATAGACCTCAGATCCGACTATCATCAGCTCAGAGTCAGAGATAGTGACATTCCGAAGACAGATTTTAGAAGTCGGTATGGTCGTTATGAATTTGTAGTTATGTCTTTTGGACTAGCCATTGCTCGTGTAGCTTTCATGGACCTAATGAAAAGGGTGTTCAAATAGTATTTCAACTTATTCGTTATTGTCTTTATTGATGATATCCTCATTGATTCTTGGAATTAGGAGGAGCATGCGACTCTTCTGAGAATTGTTCTACAAACTCTCACGGATTGTCAATTATTCGCTAAGTTCAGCAAATGTGAATTCTGGTTACAGTCTATCACTTTCCTTGGTCATATGGTATCTAGCGAAGGAATCCGAGAGGATTCTCAAAAAATAGAGGTAGTGAAGCAATGGCCCAGACCCACTTCTCCAACATATATAAGGAGTTTCTTGGGTTTGGCCGATTATTACAGGAGATTTGTTGAAGGATTCTCATCCATAGCTTCCCCATTGACTAAGTTGACTTAGAGTGGTCAGATGAGTGTGAGAAGAGCTTCTACAAACTGAAGACTAAGTTGACCACAACTCCAGTCTTGACTCTACCAGACGGCTTAGACAGTTATGTAATCTATTGTGACGCATCTAGGGTCGGCCTAGGTTGTGTGTTGATGCAGCAAGGTAAGGTCATAACTTATGCTTCTAGACAACTCAAGGTTCATGATAAGAACTACCCGACTCATGACCTTGAGGTTGCAGTCGTAGTATTTTCCCTAAAGATTTGGAGACACTACTTGTATGGTGTGCATGTTGATGTATTCACATATCATAAGTTCCTCCAGTATGTGTTCAACAAGAAAGAATTGAATTTCATCAGCGGAGATGGCTTGAATTGCACAAAGACTATTATATGAACGTGCTTTATCATCCCGTTAAGGCCAATGTAGTAGTTGATGCTCTCAGCGGATTATCTATGGGGAGTGTAGCACATGTTGATGAAGAAAGGAAAGAATTAGCAAAATATTTTCACCGGCTTGCTCGCTTAGTAGTATAGACAGGGTAGATGGTGGAGTGATAGTTCAGAATAGATCAAAATCTTCATCGGTAGAGAAGGTTAAGGAAAAACAAGATAGTGATCCTATATTGATTCAGTTCAAAGGTGCTGTTCATCAGCATAAAGTAGTGGTTTTCTCCCAGGGGGAGATGATGTTCTTTGTTACGAGGGTCGCTTGTGTGTTCCTAATGTGGGTGAGTTGAGGCAGAAAACCCTTATAGAGGCTCATAACTCCAGGTATTCCATTCATCCAGGTGCCAGTAAGATGTATAGTGACATACGATAAGTCTTTTGGTGGAATGGCATAAAGAGGGACATAACAGACTTTGTGGCTAAGTGTCCTAATTGTCAGCAAGTTAAGGTAGAATATCAGAAACCAGGAGGTATGACTCAAGAGATTACATTCCTACATGGAAGTAGTAAATGATAAATATGGATTTCAATATGGGTTTACCTCGTACTCGTACACAACGTGACTCCATTTGGGTGATAGTGGACAGAGTGACTAAGTCCGCTCACTTCCTGTCGGTCAAGATTACAGATTCAGTGGACGATTAAGCTAAACTCTACATTAATGAGATAGTCAGATTGCATGGGGTTCCTTTGTCTATCATCTCAGATAGAGGTCTACAGGTTACCTCTCATTTCTGGAAATCGTTTCAGAAAGGTCTTGGTACTTAGGTAAATCTCACCACAACATTTCATCCACAGACGGATGGTCAGACAAAACGTACCATTCAGACCTTAGAGGACATATTGAGAGCTTGTGTGATCACTTTCAAGGAAAGTTCAGATGATCACCTACCTCATATAGAGTTCGTCTATAACAATAGTTACCATTACAACATCCTGATGGCCCCTTATGAGGCATTATATGGGCATAGGTGCACATCTCTGATTGGTTGGTTTCAAGTAGGTGAAGCAGCATTGATTGGGCCAGATTTGGTTTATGAGGCTATGGAAAAAGTTCAACTCATGAGAGATAGAATAAAGACAGCTCAGAATCGTCAGAAGTCCTATGTAGATGTAAGGGGAAAGGACTTAGAGTTCGAAATCAATGATTCGGTTTTCCTAAAGGTGTCACCTATGAAGGGGTGAAGAGATTTGGCAAGAAAGGGAAGATCAGTTCTAGATATGTAGTTCCTTACAAAATACTGAAAAGGGTTGGTAATGTGGCATATGAATTAGAGTTGCCAGCAAAAATAGCAGCAGTTCATCCAATCTTTCACATTTCCTTGTTGAAGAAGTGTGTGGGTGATCCAGCATCAATAGTACTATTAGAGAGTGTGGTTGTAAGGATAGTCTCACTTATGAAGAAGTGCCAGTAGAAATTCTTGACTGTGAGGTTTGTAGCTTGAGAAATAAAGAAGTAGCTTCAGTGAAGGTTTTGTGGAGGAGTCAGTCATAGAGGGAGCTACTTGGGAAGCAAGAGCAGCTATGAAGGCCAAGTATCCTCATCTCTTACCTTCCGATTCCGTTTCATCTTGAGGTAATAGTTCCTCTCTAGTTTCTTTGTTTACTCTTGCGTAAATTCAGTCCTAGTATCATGTTCCTTTAGTTGTTCTTGCATCTTCAGCATATTTGAATGTTCTTCGAACTCAGTTCAGACAGGTTTCAGTTTCTAAGTACTTAGTAATGGGGATTGCAGCTCCTTCCCTCCGTATTCAACTAGTTTCGACTTCATTCGAGGATGGATGTTCAAAGGGGGAGATAATGTAACATTCCGGACTTGAGAAAGGAAAAAATGTAGAATTTCAGAAGTTGCAAGTGCCACCGACGAAAGCCACCTACGGACCATAGGTCGAACCACAGGCCCTAGGTGAGGTCCATGGTCGCTAACCTCAACTTGTTCCAGAAAATTCCAGAACCACGACGGGACCTACGGATTGTAGGTGGGACCACCGTCCATGGTCCAGATCCATAGTTCAGATCCCCAACCTTCAGCTCCCAGACCCCAAATGATGACTGACATGATGGACCATTAGTCGAGCTACAATCCGCCGGTCAGGCCCGACGATGGCTTCAACAAATTTTAAGTTAGGGGGCATTTAGTCTTTTACCCTATGCATTGGACACATAAACTACGTCGTTTTACCCCTAAACAACGTAGTTTTTGTAAGTTTAAGCCTAGTAACTTACTCATATCTTTCCCTAATTGATTATTATCCAAAATCAATTGAAACTTACAATGAAAAAGAAGAGAAAATAGGTGATATATTTCTCCAAGAACACAACAGGTTTTATTCAGTTCAATCCCCAAAATTGAACGATTTCTTCGTGAAATTCATCACCAGGTATGTGGGATTTAACTAGTGGATTCCTTCCTTCCACTAGGTCCTTAGAATTCGGTCAGATTCTTGATTAATTATATCTTGCTTAGACATAGGGTTTATAAAACCTTAGATATTGGTTGTGATTTAGCTGTTTTAGTATTATTTATCAGATTATCATGTTTTCGTGAATTCGTTGTTTAGTTCCTTGCATGAAACTCTGAACCCTAGTTTTGTAGATTCGTTTAGTTCATGAATTACACTAGCTAGGTCAGATAAATAGATATGCATGCTCCAGTTTTCAAATGTTTCATTATCAGTACCTAAATGTTGCATTCTTAATTAGCATGTCTGAATATTGAGCCAATCCAGTATTTCAGTTATGCCATTTATACGCATTCCAGTTGGGAGTAGGCTTAGCACTGAGTTGGACTAGGGTTCAGCGTACCCTCATAATCCCAAAACTACATGCCCCCGTAGGTTTATAAGTCCCCTCTGTGGGCATTAGATTTAGAGATCACACCAGTCATGCCTTTATACCCCTAGCAAGGTATATAGGGTCCTCTTGATGGGGCATATACATCGGACTCAATGTTTAGCTCAAGTGGTTTTATGTCGGTTAATAGTAGCTCCCACAGTCAGATTTAATGCATTTTGACCAAGTCCTCAGTTATACTTCAGTATTTAGTCTCAGCATGTTAGTTTCATGATTTGTACTTAGTCATTGCATTTAGCTCAGTTTTTAGTATATTTCAGTATTATTATTCTGCTCAAATGATGTTATTATTCAGTTATATTTGTTCAGCTATATTTTATGTCATGCATGCTCAGTACATTTCAAGGTACTGATGAGATGTGTCTTAGGCCAGTATGATGAAAGGGGAAGAAAGGAAAGATTACTACCTGAGAAATAAGCTGCAGTGGCTTGTAGATTTGCTTTGCCGCGGAAAGCTCAAGTGAAACCCTATTCGAACACATACTTTGTGCTACATCCTTTCAAGATAAAGGTTCAGGTCTTCAGCATCCAGATCACACATAGATCAGTTGTCCAACCACATTTCAGTAGTTTCAGTGGTGAGTCCTCAAACTTCAAGGATAATAGACATCTTTTCCAGATTCAGTCTTTTATTTTAGTTTCAGTTTATCTAGAGTTAGCTGGGGCATTTCCCAACAATTCTATTCATTAGAGGCTTTTTCAGACATAGTATTAGACTCAGCTTTAGTCTTTGAGTGATTGTTTAGTATCACTAAACTAGTAGTATTTTATTTATGTTTGGGTATTCCCGATCTTTCAGTTAATTACTGTTTCAGCTTCCGCATAGTATCTCTTTATTCAAATTGTTTTAGTTTCCTTATGATATGCCTGCTTCAGGGTTAGCTTGGGGTCACTCGTGATCCTAGGTCCCGTGTTTACATCAACGAGGTAGCCTCAGGGGGTGATAGTTTGGATGAATCCGCCTTATTATCTAGTGTCACAAGTTGGTGACGACCCAAAAAACTTCATTGACGTGGTGAAGAAAATTTTGTAGTGCTGCAAGTGGCTGGTAATGATAGGGTGGAGTTGGCATACTACCACCTTAAGGATGTAGCCCACATATGGTTCACTCAGTGGAAAGAAACAAGGTAAGGATGCATCTCCTGTGACTTGGGAGTGTTTTACTGAAGCTTTTCTGTCAGGTTCTTCCCAAGGGAGTTGAGAGAAACTAAGTCCCAAGAGTTTATGAATTTCAAGTAGGGTACTTATTATTAATGTTTCTAAGACACTTCATCCAATTCTAACCGTCAACTATCGTTAATCAGTATATAACCCAACTAAATGAGTTGGGGTCAAATCCCAAATGGAGCGGTACGTGTTTAAGATTCAATAGGAAAGTGTGAACATGGTCAAATCAGTCATAGGAATAGACATTATCAAATAAAAACATAATTCAAGTCAGGAGGTGACACCAATGTCAAATAAAGGGGTTTCGGTTTGAAATTATAAACTACAACAGTAGCAAACAAAACGGAACAACAATAATGAGATGGGTTCTTGGGATGTGATTCAATTATAGGCTAATATAGACAAATGGGTAATTGCAAATATTACAAAATTGCTAGATATTAGTGAGTAAGCTAGACTATAGAGGAGATAAACTTTCTCTCTAACAATTTACCCCGAATCCAGTCGATTTCTCTCGAACATTGACAAGCATGCAAAATAAGAACAACATACACCTTAGTCCATTCACTCTCTCAAGCTGAATGTGTAGAATTGGGTTTAGGATTCACTCTCTCGAGCTGAACCCATGGCAACCCAATACCCACAGACCATCAATCAATAATCATAGTTTTAAAACCTCTCTCTCTCGAGCAAGCCAAAAACACAAGGGTAGAACTACATTCACAACTACAATTCTTAAATTAAACCACAATTAATGCTTGAACTCACTTCTAAACAGTATTTACACTAACAATTAGAAATACCCAAAAACTAAATCAGCCCATAATCACATAAGCACACCGCAAGAATTGGGGTTTTAGCTAGACGTTATAAAAGATAAAAAATCATTACCAAATTGAGTTTCCATCAACTGGGTAAGATTGATTTTGTCTTTAAAATGGTCCAAGTTGAAGAATTTCAAAGACCCACTTCCAATTTCTCAAAAGTGAGAAACATCAATTCTTCAAATCTAAGGGAAAACTAGAGAAAACTTGTCTCTCAACTCAAAACTTTTATCAGAATTCGATATAATGAAAATTAGATACTAAACTAAATATTCAAAAATGTATTTATAGTCACCAAAAATATGTTGCGAAGCATCACTTGGCGAAATAAGTCGGGCTCGACGATCCACTCTATGATCCGCCCTTTGGTCAATTCCATCGCCATTCAGCCTTAGCCTTCTGCATCCTCAAGATCTTTATATTTGGGTGATCCAACACTGCCTTGCGAAACCACTCGGCGATCCAACGGCTGCTTATTTTTCTCGTCAACTTAGTGTTTTCCTTCAGGGCTTGGCACACTGGAACTTTAGGCGGTCAAGCAGTCGTTCGGTGACTCGCCAAATGGACTTGGCGATCACCAGGCTTGCTTTTTTTCATTCTTTCAGCTCGCTCCGTTCCATTTTGCACATTAGTGTCCTTGATTTGTTCCTCAATCCATATACCTGGAAATCAAGTATTTTACATAAGTTATTAGCACAAAATAAGCATTTGAGGACACTAAATCTATACAAATAAAGCCCTAAATGAGTCCAAATCCCGGACTTATCAACACCCCCAACTTAAACTTTTGCTTGTCCTGAAATAAAACTCAAGTTCAGCAGTTCAAAAAGGATGTCTCAAACAGTGCGACACAAGACTCAATCATGAATGCACACAACAAGACCCAACTTACTCATGCAAGGATCAATTGTTCACTCAAAGGTTCACGACTCACCATCACCAAAAATTCTCAAGTTCACAATACTTGCTTCAATGGCAAGTTCAAGCTCAACAAAGGTACTCAAATGCCCTCACACAAAGATGATTACATATTCACACACAATTGTTCAACACTTTATAGCTCCAGAATCACATAAGACTCTCACACTCACAAAGATGAACACATGCATAACTTCACCCATAGGATTGCCATTATATTCCAATCACCATTTGTTTTAGCTCACTCAAGATCAAAAAGGTCTTTTTAAGGCTTGTAACAGGGCTGAGTGTAAAGGTATGGTCATTTAGGCTCAGTGGTTGCTATCCTCATGAAATGTGGTATGAACAACACATTATTTCCTTTTCTTTAACATTTTCACCCATGCTCAAAAGTCACCCCATTATTCATTTCTCATGGAATAACGGACATGCCATTTCTTTTGCACTTTCATAACTTTATTTCAAAACTTTTTCGGTCTTCGTCTTTTTCATTCTTCTTTTCTTTTTCTCTTTTTTTTGTATGGAGGGGTTCCATGTTTCTCAAAACCATGGATCAAGGGGGACTTCTTTGCACTTCTTGATTTACCTTCTCTTTTCACCACACCCCCAACTTAGGCCTAGGCCTTTTGCCTAAATTGGATATTCAAACAAACCACACTTCATGAGGATTATAGGTGAATGGATAAAGAGGGGTTACAATTTCATCAAGTTTCTTCCAAAAAAGGATAAGGCTCAAAAAGTGTTCAAGCAAAGGTCACACACTCACAAGGTAGGCCACAAAAGAGGTTTAATGTCAATTTGTTTCACTCTTCAAATTTTTGCTTAAGATTATTTCAAGAGGTTGCATCACTTAGTCAACCGGGCCAACGGGGCAAATTCTAGTTGTCATCAAACAAGGTTCACGGTAAGCTCATCACACAAGGCACTGGGACCAATATCAAACAAGACTCCACACTTTTGGTAGCGTGCAATGTTCATCACAAAAGACTCATTTGATACCCGGCTAGTCACAATGAGATGCAAAAAGTTCACATATTATTTATGCAACTTCATTTGTCCTCATTGTAGCCGCACATTCATTTTTGTTCGATTGAGAGAACTATTCAAGTCATCAATATTGATCATAACCGATACTCAAATTTGCACAGGAACAACCACAATTAAACACACAGCAGGTGGCAAAAAATTTCAGAAGGGTCCAAAAACCATTTGCAATTAAAACAATGAGCCACAAGCTCAAATATCCACAACAACGTGCCAAAACATAATTTACCGCACAAAACCCAATATATAAACAAAAGTAATAATCACAAACGGTAGGTAAGGAAATACCTCACCCCGCCACAAATAAAAAGAAATTTATCCTCAAATGTACCAAAAACACTAAAAATTAATAAAAGTGACAGAGAGAGAGGTAAACAAAATCCTGTCTAGGTAGTCACTCCATCTATCAGGGTATGAGTGCCCGGTGCAACACTCTGATCTTGGGCATCAGTGCTCGAGGTATCAGTAACACTACATCCGGCCATGGCGGTGTCTGCCAAAGAAATCTGCACGGCTGAATCAATCACCGCCTCTTCAATCACTGTCAGGCCCTCATAAGAAACCTGCTCATCAATACCAAGTTGCTCCTAGTAAATCTCAGTCTCAGACTCAACAATAGCTACCTCCTTAACTTGAATCTCATCTCTGATAGTAGTCGGAGGCATATCTGTATCAACTAGCGTATCAGGGATATCCACGGTTCTGAAAATCATAGACATGTCTGTGGACTTCAGCTATTCCACATCCTTCTTAAGCTCAACAATTGCAGCCTTTAGAGTCGTCACCTCATTAGTGACCCCTTGGCTTTGCTCACACACCGCTATCGGTGCCGCTAGGGCATCAATGGTCATACTCAGGGGTGTCACAACATTTGCGAGGGCCATCTCGATCTTGCCAGGAATGGTGGCCTCAATTCTGGAGGCGCGTCTATCAGTAAAATGGACTAGCTTCCCTATCCGTAGTATTGCGGCCTAGTTGAGTGGAGGTCGGGAGAAAGAAGCAACAACAATACCAAATCTGGGAGGCAAGGGAGCAGTAGCGAAACTGGGAGTAACAGAAGGAATAATACTAGATGTACCTGAAGGCCCAAGGGCCGAAGTAGGCAATACTGCCTCTGCAGGTAATGTATCAGTATCAACAATTAGGGAGGTGTCCATCGGGGCTTCCTTCTTCTTCTCGGCCTCATCTCTTAGATACTCAGTCTCGATCCACTAGATGTCAATGGATGAGGTGGGAATCACTTCCACATCCCTCTTTGCATCAAAGGGTACTTGGGCTCGTCTGCACAGCTCGGTGATCAACACCGGAAAAGGAAAGGAGGTTTGGCACTGCTTGGCCCTCATGACCATCTCCTCTGCAATGATCATCCCCAAGTTTAGCCTTGTCCCATCAATGATGCAACAAAGAGAGACCACTTTTGCGTGGCGGAGAATAGAACTATTCTGGGATGGCATGATAGAACTGTTGATGAAGCCAAACCACAACCTTGCTGCTATATTGAGGTCCTTCTTTTCAATGGGTGCTCCAACATCGATCCACTTGGGAGTACCATCAGTTATCAGAGAAGCCAACCACTTTTTCATATTCTCCAACATTTTTATCCTGATCATGTACTGACAGTCACCCTCAGTTTTTTTTTAACACTCCAGGACTGCATTTATAGCATCACTATCACACTTTACTTTTCTGCCCTTGACAACCATATAGTCTACCGGCTCAAATTTGGCGGCATGTTTCCTCCCTTGTGGCACCAAGGCTCCGTAAGCGGTGTAGAATTCCAGACACAATTTGGAACATAAGAGGCACAGGGTCGTATGAATAGCTGGAACCTGTGAGACCTCAAGCAACTCATGATCTCCATGTATTTATCTATTACCCCATCAGTAGACAACCTCTTCTCCTCAAAAATGGTCCTCAATCCCTCAGTCTTCAGTATGTTCGTAGATCGTAAAGGAGGACCCTGTGCTGGTGGTACAGGAACGACAACCTAGTCTAGAGCTGGAGGAGAAGTATGAGTCTTTGGTACCCTGATCCTAGAGGGATCATGCATCCTCTTAGAGCGCAGTTTCGCATTTCGGGCCATCAATAGCTCATCATCCTCAGGCTCAAAAGTGGTAGCCCGAGGATCCTAGTGCTCACCCTCACTCTCAGAAGTGGTGATGTGAGTGGTATATATACCATCACTGTAGGAGCTGACCTCCGATGAGCAGGATCATATGCCTTGCCTTTCCGTTTGCCCTTCCCACTTGTGGTAGGAAGTTTGGTTACCTTCACCCGGGATACCGTCGCATCCTCATTGAAACTAATCCCCTTTGCCCTCTTGTGGGGAAGCATGTCTCGACCTGCTACTTTTGGTCTAGCTATACATGCAACACAAATTGAAAACTGTTAGAAACAGTTCAAGAAAAATGACAAAAATCATATTGCAGATAGACTCGCCGAATCACTTTGGCTTTCTAGATCGGGTTCGCCGAAAGGATTGCTCAAAACCATTATAGAAAAAATGGTATGTCGGCGATAGGAGGGGCCTTTTGGTGAGCAAAGACAAGGCCGCCGAAAGTTACAGTGTATTTTAGGGGTTAGGGGCATAGAAAGGGTGATCAAAGAAGACCTTCGGCAAGTCGCCGAGTGCATTCTGCGAACTCAGGCTTCTAGCTGAAAGTTATAGAACCAAAAGCATCAAAAGCAACGAAATTAAAGGAGATCGACCCAGCTCGCCAAACTTCCCAACGTGCCTATTTTCAACCGTGACTTCCAAAATCAACTTCGCAGCCCCGAAAACGAAATCAAAGCATACACTAGTTCAATTAAGCCTAGACCCATAAGATCCATGCCACCGGGGTACTCAGACTTTCCCTGATTTGGTAAAAATTGGCCATTTGACAACTTATTCCCTTAAGAATGACATCAAACACTCCATCATTGGGAAAAGTGCATCATTTTGCACAATTATGGGTTACTCAGACTTCACCCGACTAGGCCCAACACAAATTAACACAACCCAACAAGATTTCGATCAATTTTAAAGCACGAATTTCAGGAATTCCACAACTTAGGCAATTACGGCACGATATCAAAATTAAAACAGACAGGCAAGCACAAATACATGAATTCAGAGAGGCCCAACACACATCACTAAGAAAAATACAATTGTAATTGAGTAAAACCGCTACATACGAGTTTGGAGTTCGAAAAACCAACCTTTAATGCTGAATATATGATTTGAAAAGCAAGGCAGCAAATAATTCCAACTCCAAACACAAGATCAACGACTAAGAAGCGGTAACAACACGAAAATGCAAAAAATATAGAGTGGGTGTGCTTTTATGAAGTTAAAAAGTGAGGGAATGTGAAAGAATTTGAAATTTTAAACCTTTGGCCTTTTAAAAACAGTCCAGTTCACTCCCTTTCGGTGACATTAAGTCTCTTCACCGACCCACTCGGTGAAACGCCGAGTGGGCACTTACCTGGCCTAGTTTTACAGCACCTCCAGTTAATCTGGGGGTCCAAACAGCGGACTAAGTCGGGATCACCAACCTACTCGGCGATCCACCGACTAGTCCAAGCTGAGTTTTACAGACTCTAACCTCATAATTTCTTGAGTCCAACAACAATCTGAGTTGGGCTCGCCGACCTTTTCGACGAGTTGCCAACAGGACATTTTGCTTGCCAATCACCACTTTTTCAAACACATTCCACTTTTTCACCTGCATAATCAACACGCGATTATGTCAAAAACAAAAAGAAAACAATAAAAACCTGGGTTGCCTCCCAAGCAGCGCCTTAGTTAACGTCGCAGCACGACGCAAGTCCTCACTCAAACTTTATTCTTGGAGTTGGCCATAGTGTCACTAGGCAACCCCCTTGTTGTCTCAGGTTTAAATGGGAAGAAATTTTACCCATTTGGATCTCCAACTATTTGATAGAGACGAAATGAGGAGTAACCGACTGGTTAAGTGTCGATACATCATCCTTCATCTCTTTCAAAATCTTATCGGACCCCTCAACCTCATTGAGAATACAAGAAAACATATCCTCAGACCAGCCACGCTCAGAATCTTTGAGCTTTTAACACTCGTGGGGAGGAATATACCTATCCTTCTCCTCGTCCCTTTCCTTCCAAGTGGGGTTGCGATCCCTCCACTCTCTATCACGATCTTTCCAGCCCTCGTCCCTATTCCAATCTTGGTTACCACCCTGCCTTGGGTAGTTAGCACGATAACCTCCTTTTTCGTTGGCTAGAAAGTTCACTTTTTCGTTATACAACACTTCAAACATGGCCTCTTCGGGGTTTACACATCCAACGCCCACAACATTGACACTTCTAACACCAGCTCCCATGACATTTTTGGCTAGGATGTCAAGTTGCGTCATCATCTTTCCCATGTTTTGGTCCCTCTCTTGGTCTTTCTCAAGTTGCTCATTGGTCAATTTAAAATTGAGAGGGGAGACCTGATCTTCACGGGTGTACCAAGCCCGATTAATTGTGGTCTTACCATTCAAAAGTTGGGCTTCTATAATGTAAGGTTGTTGCATCAAACCTCCTGAACAAAGTTGGCCAGCTACGCCCTTGGTCACCGAATCAAGGCTTCGGTAAAAATATTGCAGCAAAACGTTGTTGGGCAAACCATGAGTTGGGCATTACAACACCAACTTTTTAAATCTTAGGCAAGTCTCATGAATTGTCTCACCCTCCAAACTCTTGAAGCTTTGGATGCTGTCTCGAAGTGTCATCATCTTCGAAGGAGGGAAAAATGGCAGTTGAAATGCGGTGAAAAGCTCTTCCCACTAAGTGATGGAGTCTCTTGTCAATTCAGCCAACCACTTACATGTTTCTCCCATTAAAGAAAATGGGAACAACCTCAAACGGACCGACTCTTGGGATATGTTCTTGAAGGAGAACGGCCCGCAAACATCAACAAAGTTTCTTATATGCTCATGGGGATCCTCATGAGCCAACCCACCAAAGAACCCTTTCAATTGCAAGAGCTGAAACATGGTACTTGTAATGTGGAACACATCATTCCCTTCAGTCGGAGGCAAGCGAATGGAACCAATTCCACCCATAAGATGAGTGTCATTAATATTTGGCTCATTGACAGCGTTGAGGTTGCCGATGTCATCTTGGTGGCCCACTTGGCTACCATTGCTTCTGTTGCCACTCATCTCCTCTGTTTCAAACAGCAACACACAAACCAAAACTAAAAATAAGTAGATTCAACTATGACTAACAAGAACAAAATTCAACTTAACCAAAAGAATCTTAAATAACACCACTCCCCGAAACTGTCACTATTTTGATTAATAACATTACAAAAACACTTCATCCAATTCTAAGCGTCAACGATCGTTAATCAGTATATAACCCAACTAAATGAGTTGGGGTCGAATCCCACAGGGAGCAGTACATGTTTAAGATTCAATAGAGAAGTCTGAACATGGTCAAATCAGTCATAGGAATAAGCACTATCGAATAAAAACATAATTCAAGTCAGGGGGTGACACCAATGTCAAATAAATGGGTTTTGGTTTGAAATTATCAACTACAACATCAACAGACAAAACAGAATAACAATAATGAGACGGATTCTTAGGATGTGATTCGATTATAGGCTAATATAGACAAATGGGTAATTGCAACAATTAGAAATAGCTAGAGATTAGTGAGTAAGCTAGACTATAGAGGAGGTAAACTTTCTCTCTAACAATTTACCCCGAATCAAGTCGATTTCTCTCGAACATCGACAAGCATGAAAAATAAGAACAGCCCACACCTTAGTCCATTCACTATCTCAAGCTGAATGTGTGGAATTAGGTTTAGGGTTCACTCTCTCGAGCTGAACCCATGGCAACCCAATACCCACAGAACATCAATCAATAATCTTAGTTTTAAAACCTCTCTCTAGAGCAAGCCATAAACACAAGGGTATAACTGCTTTTGCAACTACAATTCTTAAATTAAACCACAATTAATGATTGAACTCACTTCTAAACAGCATTTAACTAACAATTAGCAATACCCATAAACTAAATCATCTCATAATCACATAATCACACCCCAAAAATTGAGGTTTTAGCTAAACATTATAAAAAAAGATAAAAATCGTTACCAAATTGAGTTTCCATCAACTTGGTAAGATTGATTTCATCTTTACAATGGTCCAAGTTGAAGAATCTCAATGACCCACTTCTAATTTCTCAAAAGTGAAAAACATCAATTCTTCAAAGCTAAGGAAAAACTAGAGAAAACTTGTCTCTCTGCTCAAAACTTTTATCACAATTTGATATAATGAAAATTAGATACTAAACTAAATGTTCAAAAATGTATTTATAGTCGCCAAAAATGTGCTGCAAAGAGTCACTCGGCGAAGTAAGTCGGGCTCACCGATCCACTCGCCGATCCGCCCTTTGGTCAATTACATCGCCCTTCTACCTTGGCCATTAGCATCCTCAAGGTGTGTAACTTTGGGCGATCCAACACTACATCATGAAACCACTCGGCGATCGACCGACTGCTCCTTTATCTCGCCAACTTGGTTCTTTCCTTCAGGGCTTGGCACACTGGAACTTTAGGCGGTCAAGAAGTCGTTCAGCGACTCGCCATGTGGGCTTGGCGATCACCAAGTTTTTTTTCTTCATTCTTTCAGCTCACTTTGTTCCTTTTTGCACATTAGTGTCCTTGCTTTGTACCATCCATATACCAGGAAATCAAGGATTTTACATCAGTTATTGGCACAAAATATACATTTGAGGATACTAAATCTATACAAATAAAGCCCTAAATGAGTCCAAATCTCAAACTCATCAGGTACGTGGTTAGTCGAGGAATACGGACTTAAGTTCACCCAGGTCTCCACGTATGTCCAGACATGGTTGCCGATTACAGTGCACAAATAAATAATTTTTTGTTTGGGGTATCCAACTTGGTGAAGACACGGTGCAGAAATATTATGTTGTTAGAGGATATGGATATCTCTAGGCTCATGACGCATGCTGAGCAGGTTGAGGGAGATAAGCTTAGGGAAATGGCTAAGGACAACAAGAAGGCTAGAATAGGAAACTATGAGTACTCTCAGCAACAGTCGGGTGGTGGGAATCGCTCATAGTTTTAGCAATGGAATACAGCCCCAACACCTTTATCAGCAAGTGCGCCATCCCCCAGGTTTCAACATGACCAGAGGTAGGGCATCACACTTTAGGTCTCATGGGAGTGCTTCAGGTAACATGACTTTCCCAACTTGTCCAAAGTGTGGTATGAACTATCTGGGCAAGTGTCTTGCAGGCAAGGAAGGGTGTTTTGCATACGGTCAGTCTGGACATAGGATGAAGGATTACCCTTCTGCCACGCATGAGCAAGGATGTAACAATAATAGGGCTCAGTCTACAGCTCTAGCAACACCAGTAGGTCGCCAACTCAGCAGGGTGCTTCATCTGGTACAGGTGGGAGTCAACAGCAGAACAGGTTGTATATTCTCCAGGCTCGCCAGGACCAGAAAGATTCTCTTGATGTTGTCACTGGTATGTTAAGAGTCTTTCATTTAGATGTTTATGCATTTTTAGATCCAGGGGATACATTGTCTTTTGTAACTTCTTATATAGCAGTGAACTTTGGTGTCAGTCCAGAAACTCTCTCAGAACCCTTCTCAGTCTCTGCTCAAGTTGGTGACCCAATTATAGCTTGACGGGTATATAGAAATTTCCATGTCACAGTTTCTCAGAAAGACACCTTAGCAAATCTTGTAGAGTTAGAAATGGTGGATTTTGATATCATTCTAGGCATGGATTGGTTACATTCATGTTATGCCTTAGTCGATTGTGCAACTAGGATCGTTCGGTTTGAGTTTCAAACAAGCTAGTCTTAGAGTGTAAGGGTATTATCTCAGTGCCTATGGGTTGATTCATTTCTTACTTTCAGGCCAGAAAAATGATTTTTCTAAGGGGTAAATATATTATCTTGTTTGGGTTAAGGATTCAAACTTCGAAACCCCAACTCTTAAGTCAGTCCCGGGAGTAAATGAGTTTCTAGAAGTGTTCCGGAAGACCTTCCCAGAATTCCTACCAAAAGGGAAATTGACTTTGGAATAGATCTCTTTTTGGATACGCAGCCCATTTCGATTCTTCCTTACGGAATGGCTCCATCCAAGCTTAAGGAATTGAAAGAGCAGTTGAAAGACCTTCTAGATAAGGGCTTTATCAGACCCCATATCTCTCCATGGGGTGCTCCAGTGTTGTTCGTGAAAACAAAAGATGGTTCTCTCAGAATGTGCATTGACAATCGGCAGTTGAACAAAGTCACAATCAAGAATAAGTATCCTATCCCTAGGATTTATGACTTGTTCGACCAACTTTAGGGTGTTAGTTGCTTTTCTAAGATAGATCTCAGATCTAGCTATAATCAACTTAGAGTCAGAGATAGTGACATTTCGAAGACAGCTTTCAGAACTTGGTAAGGTCATTATGAATTTGTAGTTATGTCTTTTGGACTAACAAATTCTCCTGAAGCTTTTATGGACTTAATGAACAGGGTGTTCAAACAGTATTTAGACTTGTTCTTTATCGTCTTTATTGATGATATCCTTATTTATTCTTGGAGTGAGGAAGAGCACGTTACTCAACTCGGAGTTGTTCTGGAAACTCTCAAAGATCGCCAGTTATTCGCTAAGTTCAGCAAATGTGTATTTTTTTATAGTCAATCGCTTTCCTTGTTCATGTGGTATCCAGGGAAGGGATCCGAGTAGATTCTTAAAAAATTGAGGCAGTACAGCACTGGCCCAGACCCACCTCTCCAACAAATATCAGAATTTTCTTGGATTTGGCCGGTTATTACAAAAGATTTGTTAAAGGATTTTTATCCATAGCTTCCCATTGACCAAGTTGACTCAGAAGAAGGTCAAATATTAGTGGTCAAATGGGTCAGAATATTCATTGGTAACGGAGGTTAAGGAAAAATAGGATCGTGATCCTATATTAGTCCAGTTAAAGGGTGCAGTTCATCAGCAAAAAGTTGAGTTTTTCTCCCAAGGGGGAGATGGTGTACTTCATTACCAGGTTCAGTTATGTGTTCATAATGTGGGTGAGTTCAGGAAGCAGATCCTTACAGAAACTCATAACTCAAAGTATTCAATTCATCAAGGTGCCACTAAGATGTAACGTGACCTATGTGAAGTCTTTTGGTGGAACGGCATGAAGAGAGACATAGAAGATTTTGTCGCTAAGTGTCCTAATTGTCAACAGGTTAAGGTAGAACATCAGAAACCAGAAGGTATGACTCAAGAGATTAGCATTCCTATATGGAAATGGGAAGTGATAAACATGGACTTCATTACGGGTTTACCTCGTACTCGCAGACAACATTTCTCCATTTGGGTGATAGTACACAGACTTACTAAGTCCGCTCACTTCTTGGCTATCAAGATTACAAATTCAGCGAAGCACTACGCCAGACTCTACATCCATGATATCTAGGTTGCATGGGGTTCCCTTTTCTATCATCTCACATAGAGGTTCTGAGTTTACCTCTCATATCTAAAAATTGTATCAGAAAGGTCTTAGTACTCAGGTAAACCTCAGCACCACATTTCCTCCACAGACGAATCGACAAGCAGAGCGTACCTTTCAGACTTTAGAGGACATGTTGAGAGCTTGTGTGATAGATTTCAAGGGAAGTTGGGATGATTACCTACCTCTCATAGAGTTTGCTTATAATAATAGCTTTCATTCGAGTATGAAGATGGCCGCGTATGAAGCACTACATGGGCGTAGATGTAAATGTCCGATTAGTTGGTTCAAAGTAGGTGAAACAGCTTTGATAGGGCCAGATTCGGTTCATAAGGCTATGGAAAAAGATTAGCTCATCAGAGATACACTAAAGATAGCTCAGAGTCATCAGGAGTGATAAGCAGATGTAAGGAAGAGGGACTTAGACTTTGAAATCGATGATTGGGTTTTCCTGAAGGTATCACCTATGAAGGGGGTAATGAGATTTGGCAAGAAAGGGAAGCTTAGTCCTAGATATGTAGGTCCTTACAGAATCCTGAAAAGGGTTGGTAATGTGGCTTATGAGATAGAGCTACCACCAGAACTAGCAGCGGTTCATCCATTCTTTCACATTTCCTTGTCGAAGAAGTTTGTAGGTGATCCGACATCAATAGTACCATTAGAGAGTATGGCTCTGAAGGATAGTCTCACTTCTGAAGAAGTTCTAATTGAAATTCTTAATGGTCAGGTTCGTAGGTTGAGAAATAAGGAAGTTGCTTCAGTGAAGGTTTTGTGGAGGAGTCAGTCCGTAGATGGAGCTACTTGGGAAGAAGAAGCAGGCATGAAGGCCTAGTATCCTCATCTCTTTCCTTCCGATCCCATTTCACCTTGAGGTATTCGTTCCTGTCCAGTCTTTCAGTTCATTCTTGCGAAAAATCAGTCTCAGTATCATTCTTAAGTTGTTCTTGCATTTTCTTCATATTTGTGTGCTCTTGAAACTCAGTTCAGTTAGATATCAGTTTCTTGTACTGAGTGGTAGGGATTGCATCTCGTTCCCTCCATACTCAACTAGTTTAGACTTCATTCGAGGATGAATGTTCCCAAGGTGGAGATAATGTAATACCCTGGATTCTAGAAAGACAAAAATGCAGATTTTCAGAACCTGCAGGTGCCACCGACAGAGGCCAAGCCATGGTCCGTTGTCTAGACCACGATTCGTAGGTAGGGTTTGTAGGTTGACCGCCCTGATTCCGATTCCCAGAAAACCACGACGTACGGCTGGACCTACGGACCGTAGGTGGGACAACGGTCCATGGATCGTGGCCCTAAAACCAAGCCGTAGATGCCGAACAATACCCTGCCATAATGGACCGTCGTTCAGTCCATGGTCTGTCAGTCAGGTCCGTCGATGGCCTTATTCAGGTTTTAAGTCAGGGTCATTTTGGTATTTTCCCCTATGCATTGGGCATTTAAAATACGTCGTTTTACACCTATACTACGTCATTTTACTCAATTTAAGCCTATTAATTTAGTCAGAACTTACCAAAAATCTTTATTTTCCAAAATCACCAAAACTTAGAACAAAAAGGAGAAGAAAAATGCGCCAGGTTTTTCAAGAAAACGCAACATGTTTTCTTGATTCTCTATATCTTGTTTAGACCTAGGGTTTGTAAACTCTTAGGAGATTATTGTGATTTCAGTCGTTATAACATCCATAATCAAAATACCATGTTTCTTGGAAGGTTTGTTGAGTTCCTTGTATGAAACTCAGAACCCTAGTGTTGTAGATTCTCTTAGTTCGTGAATTGCACTTGCTAGGTCATTTAAACTGATACTCATAATCCAGTTTTGAATGTTACATTATCAGTATACAAATGTCGCATTCTCAGATTTTCATGTCAGTATTTGAGCTATTAAGTATGTCAGTATTCCAGTTACATTTCAGTCATACACATATTCAGTTGGGAGTAGACTTAACACCTAGTTGGATTAGGGTTCAGCATACCCTCATAGTCCCAGAACTACGTGCTCCCTATCATGCCCCGAGGTTACCCCCTTGACGTAATCACGGGACCTAGGATCACGAGTGACCCCAAGCTAACCTTGAAGCTGGCATATCATAAGCATACTAAAACAACTGAATAAATACATACTATGCGGAAGCTTAAAACAATAATAAACTGAAGGATGGGAATACCTAATAGTGATCTGAACATAGATAAAATACTATGAGTTTAGTGATACCAAAAAATCACTCAAAAACTAAAGCTGAGTCTAATACTACGTCTGAAAATCCTCTACTGACTAGAATTGCTGGGACATGCCCCCAGTTAACTCGAGCA
The DNA here is from genome assembly GCA_029582605.1 of Solanum gracilifrons. Classification (NCBI taxonomy): domain Eukaryota; kingdom Viridiplantae; phylum Streptophyta; class Magnoliopsida; order Solanales; family Solanaceae; genus Solanum; species Solanum gracilifrons. The sequence continues at coordinate 6,186 of JAJOOH010008577.1, read as the reverse complement.
AAACTGAAATTGAAATAAAAGACTGAAAATAGAAAACATGTCTATTGTTCTCAAAGTATGAGGACTCACCACTGAAGCTGCTGAAATGCGGATCGGGAACCGATCTATGCGTGATCTGGATGATGAATACCTTAACCTACATCATGAAAGGATGTAGCACAGAGTATGCATTAGTACTTGGAATGTACTGAGCAAGCAAGATATAGAATATAACTAAACAAAATATATAAACTTAACAAAGCATACTAAACACTGATATAATCTGAATTGAATGTGAAGGCTGAAATATACTAATGACTCAACTAAATGGAATGACCAAGTACTAATCCTGAACATGACCTACTGAGAGTGAATGTTGAGATATGTTTCAAAACCTGCTCAAATGCACTAAATTCTAACTGTGGGAGCTACTATAAACCGACATAAAACCATGTGACCTAAATGTGGAGTCCCATGTATACGTCTCATCTATAGGACACAATATACCTTGCTAGGGGTTTAAAGGCATGACTGGTGTGATTACTAAATCAGATACCCACAGAGCGGACTTATAAACCTATGGGGGCACGTAGTTCTGGGACTATGAGACTACGCTAAACCCTAGTCCAACCCGGTGCTAAGCCTACTCCTAACTATAAATGTGTATGCCACAACATAAATGAAATTTTGGATAGCTTAATGTTCTGATATGAAAATCTGAGAATGCAACATTTAGGAACTGACAATGAAACATTCGAAACTAGAATATGTATGTTTGTTTAACTAACCTAGAAAGTGTATTTTATTAACTAGAGAATCTACACAACTAGGGTTCTGAGTTACATGCAAGGAACTAAACAAGAAATTCACAAAAACATGATAATTTAATTAGGAACACTATAACAGCTAATTCACAATGATTCCCTAAGGTTTTAGAAACCCTAGGTCTAAACAAGATATGGAGAATCAAGAATCTGACTGAATTCTAAGGACCTAGTGGAAGAAAGGAATCCACTAGTGAAATCCCACATACCTGGTGACAAATTTCACGGAGAAATCTTTTGATTTTGAAGCTAGAACTGAAGAAAACCTGCTGCGTTCTGGGAGAGGTCTTAGTTGACTACTTTCTCCTATTTTTCTCTATATTTGATGAATTTTAGTGAACAGACTGTTTAGGGTTAGTATGACTAGAATACTAGGCTAAAACTGAGTAAAATGGTGTAGTTTTGGTGTAAAATGATGTAGTTTAAATGCCCGATGCATAGGGGAAAAGACCGGAACGACCCTGACTTAAAAGCTGACAGAACCATCAACGGATCGTGGACTGACCGACGGTTCGTCCTGGCAGGGCGCCGTTTGCCTTCTTAGACTGGATGCTAAGGGCGACGATCCACGAACTTGGACCACGAACCATAGTCCCACCTACGGTCTGTAGGTCCAGCTGTGGGTCATAATTTTCTGGAAACCTTTAGGTGGCCAACCACGGACCCTGCCTACGGTCTGTGGCACAGACCATAAGCCGTGGTTTGGGCTCCGTCAGTGGCACTTGTAAACTCAAAAAATATGTTTTTGGCTCTCTTTCGAGTATGGGATGTTACATTATCTCCCCCTTGGGAACATTAATCCTCAAATGAAGTCTAAGTTAGTTGAGTATGGAGGGAAGGAGCTGCAATCCCTACCACTAAGTATAAGAAACTGATATCTAACTGAACTGAGTTCCAAGAAAATACAAATATGCTGAAATTGCAAGAGCAACTGAATGAACATAATACTAAGACTGAATTTATGCAAGAGTAAGCTAAGAGACTGGAGAAGAACTATTACCTCAAGCTGAGATGGAATCAGAAGGAAAGAGATAAGGATACTTGGCCTTCATGATTGCCTCTACTTCCCAAGTAGCTCCCTCCACGGACTGACTTCTCCACAAAACCTTCATTGAAGTGACTTCTTTGTTTCTCAACCTACGAACCTGATGGTCAAGAATCTCAATCGGCTCCTGTTCATAAGTTAGACTGTCCGTCACAGCCACACACTCTAATGGTACTAGATGTCGGATCACCCACACACTCATCTGACCACTGAAACTTAACCTTTTTCTTAGTTAACTTAGTCAATGTGGAGGCTATGGATAAAAATACTTCAACAAATCTCTTGTAATAACCAGCCAAACCCAAGAAACTTCTGATATCTGTTAGAGAGATGGATATGGGCTAGTGCTTCACTGCCTTTATTTTTTGAGAATCCACTCGGATTCATTTCCTAGATACCACATGACCAAGGAAATTGACAGACTGTAACCATAAATAACATTTGATGAACTTAGTGAATAACTGGCGATTCTTGAGAGTTTGTAGAACAACTTTCAGATGAGTCGCATGCTCCTCCTCACTCCGAGAATAAATGAGGATATAATCAATAAAAACAATAACGAATAAGTCCAAATACTGTATGAACACACTGTTCATAAAGTCCATGAAAGCTGCAGGAGCATTTGTTAGTCCAAAAGACATAACTGCAAATTCATAATGTCCATACAGAAAAGTTGTCTTCGGAATGTCACTATCTCTAACTCTGTGCTTATGATAGCCGGATCTGAGGTCTATCTTAGAAAAGCAACTAGTACCCTGAAATTGGTCGAACAAGTCATCAATCCTAGAGATAGGATACTTATTCTTGATTGTGACTTTGTTCAACTACCTATAGTCAATGCACATTCTCAGAGAACCGTCTTTCTTTTTCAAGAACAAGACTGGAGCACCCAATGGAGATACACTAGGTTTAATGAAGACGTTATGTTTAATGAAGACGTTATCAAGAAGGTCTTCAAGTGCTCTTTCAATTCTTTAAGCTAGGATGGAGACTTTCTGTAAAGAGGAATCAAAATGGGGAGCATATCTAGATTGAGATCTATTTCGAAGTCGATTTCCCTTTCAGGAGGAACTCCGGGAAGATCTTCTGGGAATACTTCTGGAAACTCACTTACTACTGGGACTGACTCAAGAGTTCAGGTTTCGGAGTTTGAATTTGTAACCCGAAAAATATGATAGATATACCCCTTGGAATTCATTTTTTTGGCCTTAAGGGAAGAAACGAATCGACCCAATGTCTCAGAATGCAGTATATACATTGGTTCTTAATATCATAGAACACTTCTCGGGAAGATGGTCGGATAATAGTGAGACCATCAGAACTCTACTCCAAAATCTAAGATGTAAGACTCTTTCATCATTTAGATTTTATAAGGATGTATTCTTGTGTAGGGTAATGGAACTACCAGAGTGTAATAGCGCTCATTGGAAATCCAAATTTATTGATGGATTGCCCAGTTTATTTGCCGAAAGGGTCAGGAAAGCAATCAGGGGTGATAACCCTAGTATCAATTATGATATGTTTACATATGGAAAGCTCATAAGTGCCTGCGTACAGGAAGGACTCTCCCTGTGCAATGAAATTAAGCTGAATCAGCAGATTAAGCGTCATCGCCTAAATGAAAGGAAGCAATTAGGAGAGTTCTGCGAACAATTTGCTTTTGATATTCCTAAGCAAAAGACTAAAGATAAGGAATATATTCCTAAGAAGAAGAAAAAATCTTCCATAGAGGATTATGAGAAATGGAAGAAAAAGAAAATAGAAAAAAAGCTTAGAAGAGCTGAAGAAGGAAAGGGAGACTCTTCTAAGATAAGGAAAAAATTCCGAAAATCGGATACTTGCCACAAATGTGGAAGATTTGGTCATTATGCCAAAGATTGTCGAGTCAAGGAAAAAAATTATTATTACTATTACTATTACTATTACTATTACTATTACTATTACTATTACTATTACTATTATTATTACTATTACTATTACTATTATTATTATTATTATTATTATTATTATTATTATTATTATTATTATTATTATTATTATTATTATTATTATTATTGTTGTTGTTGTTGTTGTTGTTGTTGTTACTAGTATTATATTTATGCTCGAATATATAGTATACACTTGTCTACATGGAAAAAATCATTTAAATTAGTGTATCAACTATTAAGTCATAAATCAACTTTTATATACAGATATGTATAGCATAGTTTGATCCCATTAATGACAATAGATTTCCTGGCGGTAAATTTTTGCTTGTTTTTGGAGTGTTTTTAGTTGCTTCACATGATGCTCTTCAACAATTTTTTTATTTAAATTTTATTTATTTATTTCTGCTCTTTCATTCTATTTATTTGATTCTTTCATTATTTAAATTTGTTAATAATAGTTTTAGCATTATTTAATATGCATAAAATAATGGTATATATAATAGGTGAAAATACGCATAGAACTTCTTAAATGTAATCTTCAATTATGATCAAATCCACTTAAATACAACATAAGCTAATATAATACAAACTAATCTCACTATAAATATAATACAAACTAATCTAACAAAGTATATGTCTTACAATTTATAGTTAATTTTTATAATATTACTCATTAACTATACTTTATCATTAGAAGTACTGTGAATGGGTATCTATTTAATATCACAATTACAATTTTATTTAGAAAATCTTATGAACATGTAAAACTTGACTCAAACCACATTAGAAAGGAAGAAAATAAATATAAGAAATGACATTATACACTCCATGTTGATTCTTAACATGTATAATTTACAAATTAATCAAACAAATTTGCATGAATTAATTAGTTAATTCGAGAATTTATGAATTCAAATGTCTGTAAATTCAACTACACAACAGGTGTCAAAAAGTAGAAGAAAATGCACTTTTTTTTAAAGTTTACATGTAGTCCATTTTCTGAATTGAATAAAAATTCAGAATTAAGTCTTGTTTAAAGAGTCTTTGAATTTTTTTTTTCATTTATCCTTCATTAGTTTCCTATTATTTGTGTGGTTCTCCCTTTGCAACACAATATTTACTCGTGTATTTGATACCACATCTACATCTCCTCATCACCATATAATTAGACAAAAAAAAAATGAGAAAAATTACTTTAAATTAAATAATAGAGTACGATCCATGAATGGTCTTATGCTATCAACGAATTAAAATTAAAAGTTTTTCTTCCGAAGTTTGATGAGTTACATTTATGTGCATATGTAAACTTTGAAGCGGAAAAATTATGTAAAACAGCAAAATAACCTTTTCAATAGTCTTGTTTCACATTCTCTCCCATCTGAACAAATGCGTCCAACTAATAACTCATTTATTAGTTCATAAAAAATGAAGTGAAATCAATCTAATAAATTGTAATTTGGATGGAATGATTAACTACCTAATCACTATTCAAATACTAACATCTAAATTTAATAATAATAATTCTAAATTGTGAATAAAGAAGAAGAAATATATGTGCAATTACTTTTTTTTTAAAAAGAGATAAGAGAACCAACATCAATCCAAACTCGCTAGGTATGCACCACATTTTGACTTGGGAAGGATATCCCTATATTGTTCCTGTATGTAACAAATATTATATGTGTATAACTCATCACTTCAAACTATAAAGATTCGTTAGCATAAACAAAGGAACTGTTAGAAAAGAAATTATAGAAACTGAAAGAGCACCATGAAAAGAAAAAAAACAAAAAAAATTACCGTGTTAAAGAGGTTGAATAAAGATAAGACAATAAGAAAATTATGGTGCGAGTAGAATTTTAAAAAGATAGAGTTAAGGGTAGTTTTTTTTTCCTCAAAAGAACGTAGGTTACATGGTTAGGTATTTTTTTGGGTATAAGATTAGCTATTAATTTTTTAAAATTCGAATTTTAAATTAATTACATTTTCATATAAATTCAATATTAAAAAATAAAGTAAAAAAAGAAGAACGAAGAAGGAGTTAGATACTTTTTTTTATTTGTATGTGCGTGTAAAATTGTGTTTACGTGTACTTCTTAGTTGGGTTTTAATAGGGGATATGGAGGTTCATTAGATTAGTTTTTTTTTTAAAACCGTACATTTTTTCTTTCTTTTTTAAAGATTACAAAAAATACAAACAGATAGTAATTATTGTTTTTAATAGTTGTTTTTAATAATTTTGTATTTTTCAAAATAAAATTCTAATAATTTTTCTTATAATTTAAATATTTTTGAAATTGTCTAATTTCTTAAAATTATTTTAGAATGTATCAAAAAGAATTCTTACATTTTTGTATTTCTTTTATTTTTATTTTTAAAGATATTAAAAAAAATACAAAAAGGTAGTAAT
>JAJOOH010008576.1:0-16377 GCA_029582605.1 Solanum gracilifrons | reverse complement strand
AAATACAAATATGGGATAAGATACTAACTATAGAGGAAATATATAACTTTGAATTAACTACAAAAGATATGTTATTAGGAATGCCATTTTTAGAAAAAATATACCCACATATAATAACAAAAACACACTGGTGGTTCACAACACCGTGTGAACAAAAAATAGGAGCAAAAAGAGTAAATAACAAAAAACGAAAAACAACAGTATCACTATTAATTCTTTTTATTTTTCTTCCAAACTGATTTTCAACCTCATGGAGTTACGTTTTAAAATTTTCAAAAGCATCACTTTTATTTTTCATCAAGTAAACATATGTAAAATTAGAAAAATCATCAATGAAAGTGATAAAATATCTAATACCTCCACGAGTTAAAATTTCACCAAGTTCACAAATATCAGTATGAACTAATTATAACAATTTTGATTTTCTTTCAACTTGAAAATGAGGCCTTTTAGTAATTTTGGCTTTACTACAAGCCTCCCACTTTTTAAAATTATTTTTAACCATTGGGATTAATCCTAAATTACTCATGATTCCAACATAATGATCATTAATATGACACAAACGAGCATGCCAAAAAATGATAGAAGAAAGCATATAAACAGAAGTAGAAGCTTTATTCATTTCTACATTTAGTTTGAACATCCCACCACAAGCATACCCCTTCCCCACAAAAATACCCTTCCTCACAATTACATATTGATCAGATTCAATAATCTGTTTAAAGCCTGCTTTATTAAGAAGAAAACTAGACATCAAATTTTCCCTCATAGAAGGAGTATAAAGTACATCTTTCAAAGTTAATACCCTTCCAGAAGTAAAACACAATTCGACATCTCCCGTTCCAAGCACTTGAGTTGTGTGAGAATTACCAAGCATGATGGTTTGCACTAGAATCAACCCACCATCCATCAACACTCTCAACCATGTTTATGTCGGTAATCACTTCCACAAAAAGGTTTTTTGGTAACATTTGCCTGAGGGTTAGGACCACTTTTCCTAAATCTGCAAAATTGAGCAATATGCCCACTCTTGTCACAAACAAAGCACGGACCCTTATCTTGAATTTGTTGATTTTGTGCTTGGTTATTTTCACCATTATTTTTCTTGGGAGGTTTACCATTATTTTTCTTGAATTTTTTCTTCTTAGGCTTCAAAGAAGTATTTTTGTGAGATTTAGGAGTAGCATTATTTAAAGTAATTAAATTTACCTTCGTTGTGATGTTGCTCTCTTCTCTTTGTAAAAGTGCATCTTGCCCCCTTGCCTCTTCTTCCATACGGATTTTCATTATTAAGGTTTCAAGGGAGGTTTCCTTTTGTTTGTGGTGCATAGTTTTTTGAAATTCCTTCCACGAAGGTGGAAGTTTATCTACTATGCCACAAACAATAAGGTTGTCTCCAATTTTTACCTCCTCATATCTAAGCTCTCCAACAATCATTATAAAATCTTGAGCCTAGTCTACCATTGATTTATTGTCCACCATTTGGAAACGAAAAAATCTACTAGCCGCATATTTTTCCGCTCCAACCTCTTCGGTATCATACTTACTCTGCAATGCTTTCCAAATTTTCTTTGCACTAGAGTTAGTTCTATCATAATAATCATAAAAATTATCAGATAGACAATTAAGAATATAATACCGACACTTATAGGAATCACCATCGTACTTTTCCACTTTCTCTAGATGAGAAATAGTTTCATCATCATTCATAGAGGTGATGTCTACTTTATTAGAATTCCTCTCTATTAACACATAAGAAACATTGAGAAGACCTAAGTAGAAAAGTACTTTACCCTTCCATCTCTTGAGATGGTTACCATTGAACCTAAATGGCTTGTTAAGGTTTCCAATCTTGACATCCGCGATTTTTCCAATTGTAGCCATTATAAATCTCCTTAAAATTGACAGTGAAAACTTACAAAATAACAGAATTACAAGATTACAACTGAAAATAAATTGAAGAAATAAAAATCTCTTCAGGCTGAAGCACGGATATCTCGCTCTCTTTAAGGAGATTTAAGCCCACTGCAACAAATGTTTTTTACTGGTCCAACAATAGTCCTTCTTGACTTGTCCCCTCCAAGATGCAACAACCTTAACACAAAGTATAACTCAACAACTCTGGACAAGAGTTGAGTCCAAAGCTCCACAAATAGAACACCTCCCTTCAACTAACATGAACTCTCTTTTGTGATTAACTTTTTCCTCTCTATCTTTTTCTTATGTTCCTAAACCAAATGAAGACCACCACTATTTATAGTAGAAGAAGTCTTCCTAGGAATAAATACGAAGATAATGGTGCAGTAAATAGTGAAGATAATAGCCTTAGGAGTTACATAGGTTACAAGGTATAATGGAGGAATTAAGAGTAAAGAATAACGTGGGCAACAAATGCCCCTCAACGTGTAAGTGCAACTCAACGGATAAAAGTCAATGTGTGCATTCTCTAACTGCCAATGAAGAAGCAGTAAAGAAAATGTGCACCAACAACAGCAATGAATAGAGGCGGTAATGCCTTAGAGGCAACTTGAACGGCAAAAATTGTCAATGTGGCAATTCAATATATGGATTTTTCTTTGTAATATTAAAATGCCCACACTGACATAGCATAAATGACTTAAAACACTTAGACTTGATCATATTGAGACATTTTTAAAATATTTAAAGAATAAATGACATGAGAATCATAAAACATGGTCAAATTCATATTAACATAAAGGACTTGAGGAAATTTTTAAGAAAACATAAGCATTTAGTGGGACATTAGCTTAACGGATAGTAAGACCATGAGAGATATATCAAGTAATTTGGTATATCCCTCATACCGAAAGAAGGGAGTCTAGTTGCCAAGATAGAATCTGTACATATCATCATTTGTTAAAGTGGATCCACTAGTTAGGTCATTTAAGACAATCCTAGGGGGCACATAGTTTGGGACTAGAGGTTGCTACTAAAGACTACTTTATTAAGCCTCAACCTCAAAGCCCTCTCGGTACTAAGTCTAAATCTCAACGAATAGATAAAAGTCAAATATCATTTTAACATAGGAAAGACAATTATCAATACCAATCCATAAGTTTCAAGATCAAAACATAGAATAACTCCTTAAACATAATTCAACATGGATGAAAAAATCTTTCACCAACGTGAATTTATTTATGAGAAATACCTTTCACAATAATGATCATCATAGTATGTGAGAAATCTTTTCACAATAGCATTGATACTTTCCTTTAAAAGTATTCCCAAATCATTTATAATCATTACATAAGAACATGCATACTTCCAAAATTCATAGTTCATAGTTAATAGTTGATGGGTTCATCATAGGATCATGGCTGAAAGAATAATTGAGGCATGGGTAAATGCAATTTCAACTAAATATCATAGATTAACATCAAATAATGCATTAGAATACTTAATCAACCATAATAAACTATAATAGGTTGAAACTCACATTTATTAAATTGAAACCCTAATTTGATCAATTGAAATTGAATTGGGAAGTTCAATTCCTTGGGGACCCCATGGAGGAAAGGACTCCATTGGAGAATACACACATACCTTGACATTGAAAGCCCAAGAAAAATGGTGAATTAGAGACTTGAATGGCACCCTATATCTTTTTCTTCTTCTATAGGTTGAGAGAGTTCGGAGAGGATGAGTTTAGCTATGTGTTGGGGAAGTAGGAGAATCAGGTTGAAATTTGTAGTTTTAGGTCCTAAAACTTATATAGGGCTTAGGGTAGAAGACAAAATGACATGTTTTTTATTTAAAATTATTAGGGAAAAGACTTAAAAGTCCCTTAAAAAATAATTGCTGAACTGGTTTACAGGTCAGACCTACGAACCGTAGACTTTCTACGGTCAGTACATGTCAACCATATACCAAGTACTGGGACCTTAAACTTTACCCAACTTTGACAAAACTCTTATACGGTCCGTAGGACTTTCTGTTGTTCGTAGACCCTAACCGTAGAACTCAACTTTGACCCATTAAATTTCACTAAGTCTGAGACTTACTTACGAGACCTATCTACGACTCGTACATAGGATGACGGGTCGTCTTGATGAATTCTAAAAGGGTACTGGGACTTATTTTGAAAAAAAGTATTTTCCCTCTTTCTACGGTTGCCATCTATGGCCCATAGAAGCTTTTACGGTCTGTAGATGGAACTCGTAAAATTAGACTTCAGTCCATAATTTTTTTTTCTTTCTTAAATTTCTAGGTGTTACAATAACTCCTCCTTGAGGACATTCTTCCTCGAATGGGACTCAAGGCAACACAATGAGGGTAGGTGTCATGACCCAAGGGTACCCCCTAGATGTAGCATGGCATATAGAACCCCAAAAGACTCCATATAATCCACTTAGCATATCATAACATAAAGTACTAGAATAATAAAGAGTAAAACAACATTTAAGTCCAAAAAGAGTTTTATAGAAAACGGAAGTCTAACACATGTCTCAATATATCCACCTATTACAATAGAATGAAAGTGGGCCTAGCCCATACATCATGTTCAAAAAGGAAATACGAAAGTGAAACTACAATAAGGAAAGTCCATCCTCGAACCATGAGGACTCACCAAGCTCGGAAAGAATCAAAGTCCAAGATCTAGCCACTATAATGGAAATCCTGCATGTCGGACCTTACATTTGGGAAAAATGTCGGCAAGAGTATGTGTTAGTACAAAAATGCACCAAGTATGATAACTATGCATAAAAACATTTAAAACATGCTAAGAAGGACATTTCATTCATGACATGGAATTTGACCAATAAAACATGATATAAGAGGGTTAGAAAACATAGTCAAAACATTATGGTCAATGCAAGCTAAATCATATTTAAGTCTTTGAACACATGAAAGATACTTCTTTAAGTAACCTTAGTTCATTAGTCATCTTATTGTGGGAGAATTAGCCTTAACCGACATAGAGATCATGTAAGCTAAAACATGATCACCCGGTGTTTCCCACACCGAAAAGGGTTGTTCTACTTGCCTAAGGTAGAACCATGAACATCTAGCTTAAGTGGATCCACTAGCTAATCAGCCTATGGGGGCACATAGTTATGGGATAAAGAGATTGGTACTAGAAACCCGGCCTCTACTAACGGGAGAGCTTCCATCTCATGAGACTTCTTCTAGAAACCCGATCTCTACTAACGGGAGAGCTTCCATCTCAATGTCCATATCCACTCGGTGCTAAGAATAATTCCCACGGAATAGTATTGTCTTACTTAATCTCATTATCCATGGAAATACATATCATCTTGTTTATCCAAGCTAGTTCATTAGAATAGCTCTTATTCATTAATTCAATTAGGTGGGAAAACCTTTCAACCTAAGAATCCTTTCTATGTGAGAAAAACTTTCACATTATGGTTGTGAGTGTTTTATGAGAATATCATTTCAATAACACAACAACAACATCATTGTCACTTTACTCTCAAAGCACCCTTAAAGCATTTACATTGGTTTCATAAGATCATGCATAACTCATACTTGGCCCTTTCAAGGTTCAAAACTACTTTCAATCACCAAATCTAGAATTTTAACATTAGATAGGGATTTTATCATAAATTCATGTAATTTATTTACATCATGCTTTATATCATAAAACTTATCTTTCATAATCAACAACCCAATGCTAGGAGATCACAATTTGGGAAAACATGGGGTTTTGCATGGGTTCATGGGGGAAACATCGTAAATCATCAATTCATGCATATTTAGACATAATTAAACCATTAAAATCAATAACCAAAAGAACCCATGATGATTGAAGAAAACCCTAGATAATTGGGGAATTCTACCATTTGAAAAAGAGAAATTTGGGGACTCCATGGGTGGAAGGAACCCATAGATGGAAGCTACCATACCTCAAGTCCAATTGGCTATCTTCAATGGAGAATTTGGATCCTTAGCTTCAAACCCTAGTTGAATCTTCTTCTTTTTCTTCAAGTTCTAGAGAGAGAATATTTGAGAGGAGGTTTTGGTTTTCTTTTGGGATTTTGGAAGAATGAATTAAGTGGGGTGAATTTAGGGGTAAAAGGCTTATATAAGGGGTTCTAAATGTAGGCAAAATGACATAGTATAAGAACTAATTAATTAGGAAAAGACCCAACTAACCCTGAAAATAACTGCCAGCTGCTGACCCACGAGACCCCACCGACGGACCGTGGGTGGACCTACGGTCCGTCCTGCACACTGTCACTAAGTATAGAGAATTTTGGCCATTGACGGACCCCTGGACCACGAATCATAAATCGACCTATGGTCCATAGGTCTAGTCGTCATTCATGGCTTGGGAAATTTCTGAGTGGCCAATCCACAGACTCCACCTACGGACCGTTTGTGGTCCTCGTGAATGGCACCTGTAGGTTCTGAATTTTTGGTTCATTACCCTTTTTTGGGTACGGGGTGTTACAGTAGGGGAAACGATCTAACAACCCAACAAGAATACAACTTCATCATCAAAAACATATAAACAAAGAGGAACATCAACCCCAAGCTAAAACATATTTGAAACATCTTTCCATAAGGCATGCATGCAAATCATACCCAAATGCACATAATCATGAAGCAATCAATTAAAGCTAAATAAAAAAATTCAAATCAAGTTTTCATGAGTATGAATACATGAGAAAACATGAGAATGACTATGACATAAGGAACTAAATACCTCAAGCTAGAATAGGGTTCGAGGAAAAGAGTTGGGGGATGGGACATCATATTGGCCCAGGCCTCCCATGTAGCACCCTCAACCCTTTGATTCCTCCATATGACCTTCACGGATGCAACTTCCTTATTTCTCAATTTCTTAACTTGCCGGTCCAAAATCTCAACCGAAACTTTTTCATAAGAAATACTCTCCTTTATAACAAGACTTGCCAACGGTACAATAGAAGTTGGATAACCAGTGCATTTCTTCAACAAAGAGATATGGAAAACTAGATTCACCGATGCTAAGTCATTAAGTAAATTAAGTTCATAAGCAACTTTATCCATATACCTCAAAAATTGACATGGGCCCACATAATGGGGACTAAGCTTTTCTGTTTTTCCAAATCTCATTACACCTTTCATGGGTGAAATCTTCAAGTAGACCCAATCATGTACATCAAACTCAAGGTCCCTTCTTCTAACATCGACATAGGACTTTTATTGACTTTGAGCCGTTTTAAACCTTTCTCTAATAAGCCAAACGTTCTCCATAGCCTCATGTACCAATTCGGGACCTATCAAAGCAACTTCACCTACTTCAAACCAACCTATTGAAAATCTACACCTCCTACCATAAAGTGCCTCAAATGAAGCCATAACAATGCTTGAATGAGAGCTATTATTATAAGAAAATTCAATCAAAGGCAAATGATTATCTCAATTACCCTTGAAGTCAATCACACAAGCTCTCAGCATATATCCCAGAGTTTGGATAGTACGCTCTGCTTGATAGTCCATTTGAGGATGAAAGACTGTATTAAGCTTAAGAGGAATACCAAGACCTTTTTGGAAAGATTTCCAAAACTGAGAAGCAAATTTGGTACCATGACCGGAGATAGTGGATAGGGTCACTCCATGAAACCTAGCCATCTCCCTTAGATACAACTTAGCATAGACCTACGCCGAATAAGAAACCTTGATGGAAATGAAATGAGTAGATTTTTTCATACGATCTACTATAACCCAAATCAAGTCATGTGTCATTGGGTATCGAGTAAACCAACTATGAAGTTCATATTCAAATCTTCCCACTTCCAAGTAGGAATACAAATATATTGGGACAAACATCCTGACTTTTGGTGCTAAACTTTCACTTATTGACAATTAGGACACTTAGCCACGAATTCCACAATATCTTTTTTTTAGGTTATTCCACCATGGACCTCCGGTAAGTCATAATATGGCTCCCTGGTGAATGGATTATCAAGAATTATGGGCTTCTGATATGATTTTCCCTTTCAAGTCATCAATATTGGGAACACACAAATGACCTTGATATCGAATAACACCATTTCTCCCTTGGCAGAAAGCCTCAACGGACTTTTTAAGCACCGCTTCCTTCAATTCAACCAAAATCGAATCAAGACTTTGTTTTGATTTCACATCTAACTCAAAAGATGATTCTAAACTATTGTGAACAATAAAACCTCCTATATTAGAATCAACTAATCGAACACCCAACCATGCCAATCTATGAACATCTCAAGACAATTCCTTTTTATCTTCCTCCACATGGGCAACACTACCCATAGATAGTCGACTAAGAGCATCCGCCATCATATTCGACTTACCAGGGTAATAGAGGACCATCATGTCGTAATCCTTTAGCAAATCAAGCCATATCCTTTGGAGAAGATTTAGATCCTTTTGTTTGAACACATATTATAATTTTTTGTGGTCGAGAAATCAACATGAACACCATATATATAGCACCCCAGATTCGAGAAAGGAAAAATTCCAAATCTTCAGAAGTTGCAGGTGCCACCAACGGAGGCCTCTACAGACTGTCAGTCAACTTACGACCCGTCAGTCAGCTCCATCGATGGGCCAGTCGACTTTTAGTTTCAGACCCCAGATTTTAGCCCTCTGACAACCAAACAACGACTGCCAGGATGGACCGTCAGTCGACTTACATCCCGTCAGTTAGCTCTATCGATGGGCCAGTTGACTTTTAGTTTTAGACCCTAGATTTCAGCGCTCTGACATCCAAATGAAGACTGATAGGAAGGACCGTTAGTTGACTTATGGCCCATCAGTCATCTCTATTGATGGGCCAATCGACTTTTAGTTTAGGGGTAATAGGGTCTTTTCCTTATTATTTTATCCCTAAACTACTTCATTTTGGTCAGTTTTAGCCTATTATTCTAGTCATATTTTTCCCTAAACCCATTATCATCTAGAATTCACCAAGCTTAGAACAAAAGAGGCGACTCAAAACCCTTCAAAGAACGCAACAAGTTTTCTTCAGTTCCATCCCCGAAATTGAAGGACTTCTCCATAGATTTAATCACCAAGGTATGTGGGATTTCACTTGTGGGGTCCTTTCACCCATTAGGTCCCTATAATTCAGTCAGATTCTTGATTCGTTATATCTTGCTTAGACCTAGGGTTTCTAAAACTTTAGATATTGGTTGTGATTTAGCTATTATATTATTCTTAATCAGATTATCATGTTTTTTGTGGAATCATTGCTTAGTTCCTTGCATGAAGCTCAGAACCCTAGTTGTGTAGATTCGTTTAGTTCATGAATTACACTAGCTAGGTCAGATAAACATATATACATTTCTCAGATTTCGAATGTTTCATTACCAGTACTTAAATGTTGCATTCTCAGTTAGCATGTCAGAATATTGAGCTAATCCAGTATTTCAGTTAATTTGTGTCATACACATTACAGTTAGGAGTAGGCTTAGCACTGAGTTGGACTAGGGTTCAGTGTACCCTCATAGTCCCAGAACTATGTGCCACCGTAGGAGTATAAATCCCCTCTATTGGGCATCAGATTTAGTGATCCCGCCTGTCATGCCTTTATACCCCTGACAAGGTATATTGGATCCTCTCGATGGGGCG
Source organism: Solanum gracilifrons (assembly GCA_029582605.1). Taxonomy (NCBI): domain Eukaryota; kingdom Viridiplantae; phylum Streptophyta; class Magnoliopsida; order Solanales; family Solanaceae; genus Solanum; species Solanum gracilifrons. The sequence goes on along the minus strand of JAJOOH010008576.1, from coordinate 6,798 downwards.
TATACATCGGACTCCACATTTAGCTCACATGATTTTATGTCGGTTAATAGTAGCTCCTACAGTCAGACTCTTAGTGCATTTGATCAGGTTTTCAGTTATACTTCAGTATTCAGTCTCAACATGTTAAATTCATGATTAATGCTTGGTCATTGTATTTAGCTCAGTTTTCAGTATATTTCAGTATTATTATTTTGTTCAGATTATGTTATTGCTCAGTTATATTTGTTCAGCTATATTCCATTTCCTGCATGCTCAATATATTCCAAGTACTAACGCATGCTCTACGCTATATCCTTTCATGATGTAGGTTCAGATACTCAACATCCAGATCACATATAGATCGGTTCCTGATCCGTATTCATCAGCTTCAGTGGTGATTCATCATACTTCGAGGACAATATACATGTTTTTCAGATTCAGTCTTTCATTTCAGTTTTCAGTTTTGCTAGGGTTAGCTGGGGACATGTCCTAGTAACTCTAGTCAGTTAGAGGATTTTTCAGACATAGTATTAGATTCAGCTTTAGCTTGAGTGAATGTTCAGTATTGTTAAACTCTTAGTACTTTTTATATATTCAGATTAGTTGGGTATTCCCCATTTGAGTTATCAATTTATTTAGCTTCCGCATTAGTTCATGTTTCTGTTAGATATTTTTTAGTATGCTCATGATATGCCAGAAACAGGGTTATCTTGGGGTCACTCGTGATCCTAGGTCCCGTGTTACGTCAAGGGGGTGGCCTCGGGGAGTGACAATATAAGTAATGCCTCCATATCTCTAAGGCAAACACAACATTCGCTAGTTCCAAATCATGGGTAGAATAGTTCTTTGAATGAATATTGAGTTGCCTTGAACCATAATCAATGACTTTCCCATTTTGCATAAGGAAACACCCTAGTTAAATACTTGAAACATCACAACAAACAACAAACCCGTCGGCCCTTCCGGTAGAGTCAATATCGAAGCAGAGGTGAGTCTATCTTTCAATTCTTGGAAAGTCTTCTCACATGCTTCTGACCATAAGAACTTAACTTTTTTTGGGTCAATGTCGTCAATAGAGAGGCAATCGAAGAAAACTCTTCCACAAACCTTCTATAATAACCATCCAAACCCAAGAAACTCCAAATATTCGAAGGGGATAGAGGTCTAGGAAACCTTTTAACTGCACCCGTCTTCTTAGGATCTACCTCAATACCCTTACCAAAAAAATGGCACCAAGAAAAGCTACAGATCTTAACAAAAAATCGCATTTACTAAATTTTGCAAAGAGTTGTTAGTCCTTGAGGATTCATAGCATATTCCTTAAATGATCGACATGCTCATCCATACTCCTTGAGTAAATCAAGATGCCATCAATAAACACAATCACAAACATGTCTAGATACGCTCAAAACACTCTCTTCATCAAGTCCATAAATATGTTTGGAGCGTTAGTCAAACCAAACGACAATACTAAAAAATCATAAGGAGCATATCGAGTTTTTCAAGCCGTCTCTGAAATGATATCTTCCATCATCCTTAATTGGTGATAACCCGACTGAAGGTCGATCTTAGAGAAGTAACTCACACCTTGGAGTTGATCAAACAAATCATCTATCCTTGGAAGATGATATTTATTCTTAATGGTAACCTTGTTCAATTGCCGGTAGTCAATACATATGCAAAATGAACCATCTTCTTTTGAACAAACAAAACTGAAGCACCCCATGGAGAGATACTCGGTCGGATGAAACCCTCATCCAACAAACCCTTCAATTGCTCTTTCAATTCCTAGGTTTTGACGGAGCCATACCGTAAGTAGGAATAAAGATATGTTAAGTACTGGGGATAAGGTCAATTCCGAGGTTTATTTCTCTTTCGGAAACTCATTAACAATGGGGACCGACGCAAGAGTAAGGGTTTCAAAATCTGTATACTTAACCTAAACAAGATGATATAAGTAACCCTTAGAAATTATTTTTCTAGCTTTAAGACAGAAACAAACTGACCCTTAGGCATAAAATTTTCCTCTTAAAACTCTAGGACGGGTTCATTAGGAAATTGAAACTTGATTACTCGTTTTCTACAATTAACATGAGCACAACAAGAATGGAGCCAATCCATACCAAGTATAACATTAAATTATAACATATCAATATCTACAAGATCAACATGAGTAACTCTATGGGATAAGGAGACGGGATAATTTCTATAGACTCTCTTAGCCATAATATATTCACAAACAGGAATAGCGATAGAAAAAAGGTCTATTAACTCATTTGGAAGAACATCAAACCTCATAGTCATATATTGTGTCACAAAAGACAAGGTATCACCAAGATCAAGCAAAGCATAAAAATCAAGGTGAAAGACTTTCAACATACCGGTAACAACGTTGGGAGAACCCTCTTGCTCATAACGAGTTTAAAGTGCATAAAATCAGTTTTGCTTTGAAGCGCTTGAACCCAAACCACAAGGCGGAGCTTGCTAACTTTTCTATTCCTTTTTCAAGTCTAGATGGATAGTACCTCAAGTGGTGACCACTCTTGCCACAACCAAAACAATTATCCGTGCCCATCAAGCATTTTCCCAGAAGACTTTTTCCACACTTTTGGCATGTGGGAATCAAAGAACCATTTCCACCACCATTTCCTCCTTGAGGCTTAGGGTTAGGAACCCTTTATTTGTTGAACTGATAAACCAAAGCATTGGAGGATCCTTGACCGGAAAACCTTTATCAGAATTAAAATGACCATGTCCATCGGACCTTGAATGTGAAAAGTCACCATCACCAGTCTCTGCCCTCTTTGTTGCCCTAGACTTTTCCTTAAGTTTCTCCTATTCAATTTGTTAGGAATGAATCATTAGATGAGAAATGTCCATTTCCTTAATGAGAATAATGACATGACATTCCTTAACCACCATTTTAGACACACCCAAAACAAATTTGATGATTCTTTCCCTAGGTCGGCAACCATAGTAGTAGCATACCTAGACAATCATGTGAATTTCAAGGGATACTCCTTCATACTCATATTCCCTTGATGAAGTTTAATGAATTCAAGTACTTTTGCCTCCTTCATCTCAAGAGGACAGATCCTATAAAGGAAACTAACCTTAAACTTTTCCCAATCAAGGGACCCACATTAACCACCCTCTTTTTCTTCCATTGGTTGAACCAAACTTGAGAAACACCCTTAAGTTAATAAGCGACTGATTCCTATTTTTTCCACCGGCGTCACTCTCATGATCATCAACACCTTGTATACATTGTCAATGAACTCTTGAGGATCTTCCTCAACTTTGGAACCATGAAACTCCAGAGGATTCATCCGAGTGAAGTATCTTACTCTAGTTTCCATCGTACCCTCATTTGGGTTCACGAGGACCACAACCTCCCTATTGGCTTGAGTCATCATGGCTCAGGCCAACACTTGAAAAGAAGCCCTAAGCTCTTCATTAGTCACATGTTCGGCCAAAGGGTCAGCCGTAACTTAAGGAGCTTGAGGTGCTTCTTGTTCCACATTCTCATTCGCATTCCTTTTCACATATGCTCTTCGAGAGTTCATATCATAAAAAATAATCATATAAAGATTAGGAGAGAGACATATAGAGTTAAACTCTATCGCATGACTTTTGAATGATGAAAGAAGTAGAATTTCCTAAACATCTAATAGCTTTCTATTCATAAATGTGGCACGCTTCACACTCATGAACAATGTAACATTCCAAAAATTTCTAAGTTAAGACTCAAACCATTCTTCATTTATGAATATGATTGTAACAGGTGATTCTTAAATTACCCATATATGTAAAGGTAAATTATTTAGTGTGTGAATGAATTTGGATATCAATTAAGGTCACTAGAATCTCCTAGCATAAAGTTGAGTTGAAAGTTTCCTTACTGATTAAGTTTTGATGTAAGATTATAACTGGGTCAACTTGAAATAACAATATCTCTTAGAATATAAAGAGTTACGTGGCTCATAACCTATCAAATTAAAGGTATTTGAATATTCTTTCCAAGGCCACAAATTTCGCAACAATCCAACTTTTGAGTAAAAAGTTATGACCATTTAAGTAACCTGATATAGTGCAGTGACGAATTAGCCAACGGGAAAACAATCAAAAAGGTCGTTTTTGTCTTTTTACCTCTAAGAAAACCTTAAACAAATTTCTTGACTAATTAAAGACCCAAAACAATCATATTTTCATCTCTTAATTCATCATTCTCTTCTCTCTCAAACCCTAAAGTAAGACCCTAAGGAAAAATCTAAGTAGAAGACTCTATTCAAGATTCTTTCCATCTTTTTCAAGATTCTTCTTCAAGAGATTTCAAGAAACTAATTCAAGAATCTCAAGAAAGGTTCTCTTGATTGTTTACCTTGAAGCTAGAGTTTCAAGGCTTTGAATCAAGTTCTCTTTCAAGATTCTTCAAGAACCATTTATCTTCCAAGTATGTAAGGCTATCATAGTGTTGGACTAGTTTGTCCTCACACCCTACCTTTACTTTCAAATTAGTAAAAGAGTAATCTAGGATTCTATCCCTAGATTTGAGTATTTTTTAGATAAGTTGATTTGAGTTCTAGAGTTCATGTTTCTTTTTTAAATTCTATTTCTATTAATTGAATTGCTATATGTTATGCATTAAAATTCTTGAGTTGATTCGTTCATGTCTATATTTCAGCATGAACCCTATGAATTGCTATATGTTCGATGGCATATTTGAGCCTTTTCCCTTGTTTTATTATAGTTTGATGGAAGACAAATTTTATATAAAAACATATTTTATTTTGTGCTGATATGCTTTATAAAAATTAAATAGTAAGTTGTAGTATTTCTCTTCTTAGTTCTAAATTGCCTTTTTATAGTAATGTTGTATTTTTTTTCTCTGCATCAAATAAAATATTTCTCTCAAAATTTGATCTCCTTAGTTTTCATGATAATTTTATGAAGGTATTTGAGTAAGTAGATTATGAAAACTGTTTAGCCATTAGAGTTTATAAATGTGATTATGTTAGAGGGGTAAGAAAGTTCTGAGATTTAATGCATTCTTTTCCTTTTAGAGAGAAGCAAGATAGAGAAAAGTAGCACTTACTATTATTAATCTTTTTGTATCCAATGTATGTTAGGATTAATACTTATTAGAACTACAAAATATGTGAATGTGAGTATATTTATAAATGTGTATACAAACAATATTATTATATCATATTTTTTTTATATCTTAATATATTTCTCTTAAGCAGAAAAATGACTTTCTTGAGTAATATTCCATCACATTCGTATATCTACTCACTTTTATGAGGATTAACATTTAGATATTTCAATTGATCTACTATTTCCTTCATTTTACTTCAAAATCTACATTTATGTATATGAAAAAAAAATTATTGATTATGCATGTCCTCTATCTTATATCAATAAGTAGTATTTTGTATATCTTCTTGAGGAGACCCTTTAGTCAAAAGATGAAAAGTTTAAAAATTAAAAGAGTATATATGTGAGTAAGCCTCAATGATGAAGATTAAATCACAACCTAAAAAGATAAAAACTTTAATATTGTAAGTTAGAGTATAATTAAATATTATGTACACAAGTTACATAATTTTCTTAAAATCGAAGTACAAATTAAAATTGAATATGAGATAAAAGTATGTTGATAGAGTTAAAAGTGTATAATTTTAATAAATTATAACCACTTCTAACTAATTAGATTATATAGTCTTTTTCTAATATATATTTTATTTTATCATTTATATTATGCATAACAAAACTTATCAATTTTAATTTTACGCTATACAAAATTTATCCATTAGAATATGTAAGTGGATAAATAGCCAACCAATATAATTTTAAATTTTACAATAACAAAAAATTATAGTTTAAAATTTATAGTCAACATTCTATATATTGAAATAAAAAAGAAGAAAACTTTATTGCTTTTAACTTTAACATTAAATTTTTATTTATTTAAAACCAAACTAGCGAAAAGTAATTAAAATACTGTAAAAACAAAAAGAGAGGAAGGGGCGGAAAATAATATTTTGAACTAGTTAATTAAGTAGTTAGATAATATACATATTACTTTCCATAAAATTTAAATTGAAATGATTAGAACAAAAAAAAGAGGTAAAAACTCACGAGTAAACAAATAAATATATCTTTCTTATATTAATAAAAAGAGCATTTGATAATTATATTAAGCCCGCTAATAAAAATCAATATTAACCGTTTAATAAAATTAAATAGTGAACAATATAATAAAATATTATAAACCATAAAAACTATTTAATAATTACATGATCCGGTGTCTCTATTCATATAAATTTGGTTACGGAGATAAAGGAAGAACATTTCATTGAGTAACAATATGATAGTTGCATTTCTTTTAAGATTATATAATGTCACATGATATAACAAGGCAAATAATTTGAAATTATTAGAAACAATATTTGAATAATATCCACGCATCGCACGGATAAATATACTAGTTGATATTAATATGAAAAACTTGCCAGCAATAGCCAACCAACAATCTTTTCACGTTTTTGTATATCAAAATTCAAATTACATTTCTGTACAACACACTCCTCTCTGCCATTGGTCAATGCTGCAAAACTTATCACTTCAGTGCCAAAAACAGCAAATACAGAATGCTTGGAGTACCAACGAAAGGAAATCAGTTGCAGCAGACGAAGACACCACTTGCATTCTTCACTTTTGCTCATCTCTGTCCCTGAGGTGTGTTCTATTGAGTCCAAACTGTTTGTTTATGGTCAAATCACCAGTTATTGCTCGATGAATGGGGGGGGGGGGGGG
>JAJOOH010008575.1:0-31168 GCA_029582605.1 Solanum gracilifrons | reverse complement strand
ATATATTCAAGTTTTAATAAGTTCAAGTTTTCAATTCAAGTTCATATCTAATTTCTAAACATAATTAATTAAATATTCAAGCTAATTAGTTCCAAGTTCAAGTTCTAATTTCAAGTTCAAGTCTAAGTTCAACATAGAATTCTAAGTTCAAGTTCAAGTTCAAGTTCTAAGTTCAAGTTCAAATTCTAATTTCAAGTTCAAGTTCTATGTTCAAGTTCAAATTCTAAGTTCAAGTTCTAATTTGAAGTTCAAGTCTAAGTTCAACTTCAAAATATGCGTTGTTTGGTCTAATTAAGTTCAATTAGTTCAAGATCTACAAAGTTAAAGCTTAATTAATTAATCAATACTAATTAATTAAGTTCAAATTAAGTTCAACTTCTAGTTAATTAGTTGATCAAAATTAAGTTTATATTAATTCCTAATTAAGTTTTCAAGTTATTAAAAATTAATTAAGTTTAATATAGTTCTAATTAATTTATATTAAATTCAAATTAATTAAGGTCAATAAGATTTTCAAGTACTACAAAATTCTAACTAAGTTAAAAGAAAATCCAAGTTCTAATAAGAATAAAAATTAAGTTCTAATAAATTAAAGTCAACAACATTTCAAGTTCACATTCCTAATTAAGTTCAATTTATAGTAAATTCAAGTTATAATTAATTATAAGTTCTAATTAAGTTGTAATTCAAATCCCTAAATTTTCAAATTCAAACGAGCTAGCTAATGTCCCAAATTCAAACTATTAATTAGTCTTAAAATATCAAATATAATTCAAACTATTAGTCCTAAATTCCAAATTCAAACTACTCATAAAATCACAAATTGAAAGTACTCCTAGAATTCAAAAATCAAACTAGTGCTAAAATCCCAAATTCAAACTATTTGTAGTCCTAAAATCTCAATAATAATTCAAACTAGTCCTAAATTCCAAATTCAAGCTAGTCTTAAAATCACAATTTCAGACTAGTCCTAAAATTCCAAAATCTAACTTGTGCTAAAATCCTAAATTCAAACTAGCTAGCTATTTCTAATCCCAAATTCGAACTATTAGTCTTATAATCTCAATAATAATTCAAACTCTAGTTAGTCCTAAAATCCAAAAATCAAACTAACTCAAATAATACCCAAATTCAAACAACTCCTTAAATACCCTAATTCAAACTAATCTTACAATCCCAAAATAAAACTAATCTTACAATCCCAAAATAAAAAAATACCAAAATTCAAACAAATCCTAAGATACCCTAATTCAAACTAACCCTACTATTAAAATTTTCAATTCACAATCAATAAATACAAATTCAATAAACCAATTACAATTAAATAACTAACAAAATCAAATAAATCAAAAATAAGTTAATTTTTTTTTATAATAAATAAAACCCTAACCTTAAAGTAGAAGAAGAGAATGAAGAGACAGGGGAAGGAGGCGGCAGCTCCTGACGGACGGACGACGACAACAGCTCCTGACGGACGGACGGCGGATGCAGCTCCTCACGGGCAGATCGACGGTGGAGTGGAGAAAAGGAGAGGAGAGGATTTGAGAAATGAGAATGGGGGCAAATCGCGTCTGTATGTAGCAAATATTTTATGAAAAGCGACGGACGACATCTCTAAGTCCGTCGCTTTTCATTAAATAGTTGACCAAACAATTTGACCAAAAAGCGACGGACATAGAGACATTGTCCGTCGCTTATTTAAAATATTTGACCAAGAAGCAACAGACGTAAAGGTGCTGTCTGTCGCTTTCAGAAAAAAATAATTAGTAAAATAAAAAAAATTGAAAGCGACGGACGACGTCGCTATTGTTAAATTTATATATAATTATTTTTAATTAAAAGCAACGGACAACGTCTATATTTATATTAAATAAGTAATTATTAATTTTATATATATTTGGCACAAAAAATTCATGAAAAAAAGTGACGGATTAAGAGATGCTGTCCGTTGCTTTTTCTAAAATAATTTTAAAAATAATTATTTTTATTAAAAAGCGAGGGACAGTGTGGCAAATGGCATCGCTTTTTGAAGCGATGCCGCCCGTTGCTTTTCTGTCCGTCGCTTTTTAGAAGTTCTTTAGTAGTGAATTAGCCCCACATAACAAAGAAAAATCTTATACATATCTCTGTGTGTCACCCTAATCAAAACTAAATCTCCATAAAAGTCACTAATAATATCTCATAAGTCTGTGCCGAACTAGTCCACTTTGTATAATCATTTCAAAATTCAAAGGCAAAGAAAATCCCTACAACCTTCTACTTCGAACTAAGGATCTATACATAATCACATATTCCTACACCTTTCTTATATTCTTCCCATGACGCAAATTCCAAAAACCTTGAACTTTTCAACGGACTTGACTCTTATTCCTTTCACTAACTCGCTTACCAATTTTATTCTTTAACTGACATCACATGACATTTTATCTCTTACTCTGAACAAAAGCTTTAAGTGACACACTTCCTTAGATCCTTTAACAATCAATAGCAACAACATTTACTATCCAATCCATGCATAAGTCCTTCCAAATGTCCAATAGCCAATACCAAATGTGATCGGTAATGTCTTACCTCACCAATCAATACCATGAAAAAATAACTACCAAGAATGTAGACTTACAAGAAAAGAACTAAATTATGATTCCAATGGTACCAGTTATCAAACTCGAAAACATAAAGAACACTTATTATCACATTCGAACCAAACACCTACACTTCTTTCTCAAAAATGATCCAAACATTTTTAAATAAGATGAACCCATGAAAGTATGACGCCCCAAGCCAACACCCTGGACGCGACTGTCACTCGAGAACCATTATTGGCCCCAAGCGAACTCTTGGCCTGACTTAATTCTTAGCGGAAGACTTACTCATAGTAAAAACACTTTAAAAAGTAACTATAACTGAAATGATAACTTAGAATGGTTTAGAAATAAACATTCACCTAGCCAAAGTGGCAACTCAAGTCTCAAACATCAATAAATGAAATGAACAAGACTCATGAACTATGTCTATCTATCTATCTATCTATGAAGCCTCTACTAACTGAGATGGACGTCACTACATGACCCACGCCATCCTAATAAAACTAGAATGAATAAAGTAAACAGGGTATCCCCCAAAAAGCACGGAGGCTCACCAACAAATCTGAAGCTCAAATGGATCAATGAAGCGCTGGATACTGATCTTGGTTACCTGTAACTGCATCATAAAAGATGCAGGCCAAATGGCGTTAGTACATGGAATGTACGAGCATGTGATGGGAAATCTAAAACAAGACATAAGCTTGAATTGGAACTGAAAGAAACACTTACCTCGTCTCAACTCTACTCAACTCATTTCCATATAAACCAGTAATAAAGATGCAATATTAAGAAAAGATTTTAAGACAGTAGATAACAACTCAATGTATTAAAAAATACAATAATAACTCAGTTTTGTGTATAAAAATACAAGTAATTCTGTGGGAGATTCTCTAACCGACAGCCATCACTATGAGCTATGTGATGATACAATGACTGCCAGAACTGTCCTATACTTTGTCGTGGTATAGAACCTACTACTAAGTGGATCCACTAGTCTATGCTAAAAAGCATTAAGGAATCATCTAAAAGGTATGACCCTTTTTACCCACATTGGTTACATAGTTTATGGAGACTTTGAGTTATATGAACTCGTCCCCATATCGGTGCTCAATACTACACTCAAAATGTAACTAGCTCATATGTTTAAAAATATAAATCTTTATGTTGTTTAACATTATTACTCAAAAATATTTCTCTTAAAAGAGATGGTACTAAAACTGCTCCTGAAAACTCTTTTAGAAAATGGTGTTTTCTCTCATCTTAAATGTACAAATATTTGCTCTTGGGAATACTTAGTTCCCATATATCATTTTAAAGAAAATGAGCTCACTCTACTCTTCTCAACCTTGTGTTCATGTCATTTAAAACATGTTGTAAAACAATTGCAAAGGACCTCTTAAAATGACTCGAAGAACTCTCAAGACTTGACTCTCAACTCTACCTTGAATTTGAATTATCGCTTCAAGGGTTTTGATTCATGTTTATGAAATATTTCTAGATGTTTAGAAGTAGTTTAGAGAAGTTAGAATCAATAGGAAGTGTTGGTCCACTTTAGAAGAACTCAGACGGGCTAAACGACGGAAAATGGGTGGGGGAGGCGACCCTGGTACACTGCAGGCGCGGGGCTCCAGCCCCTGAATTTTAGAGACTCAATCTTGCCACACTGTTGGCGCACAACGCCAGCCCTTGATGGTGTACTACTGGCACGCCACGCCACCCTCCCTTCAGAACGTTCCGACAAATTTTTTCAACTCATTTTCTGACCTTAATTCAACTAAATTTGATTCATTTTCTCAATTTCTTTTTAGATCCAGTTACCCAATACGTGTACACAAGAATCTACTCAAAAAGAAATCTTAAAATCGATACGATTATATCAATAACTCATCAATCCCATCCTAGTTCAAGAATGAAAGCAAATTCAAGAACACTAATCAAGAACATCAAACCTTCAACTTTCTAGGACGAAATTACGCTGAAAATAACATGATTGGCACGTGGGTGAACGAACCCAACGCTATGTGAACTCACATACCTCTTAGGGATCAAACACTTGGGAAAATCCGCAACAAAAAACCTCAAGAACTTGACGAACTCTTGACTTTTCTCCTTTTCGCCTCTTCTTGAACTTCTCTCAATACCCTAGCATAAATTAGAGTTTGTAAAACAGATCCAAATCAGTTTAGACCTCCAAAAATTACTAATTTTCGTTTTAAGTTGATAGGATAAGGAAAAGACCAAAATACCCTCTTGAATCAGGGTAATTTTCCTTAACTAGATAACCCGACTTCAAACATGGATATCTCCCTCATACGAGCTCGAAAATTTGCAAACTCAGTGGCGTTGGAACGAGGATTCCAAGACCTTTCATTCAATATCTTATTGGCTATATAACTCATCATGTACCAAAAGTTATTGTTGTTTAAATTTGACCATAAATTCATAACTAATGCATAACTTGCAAAAGTTCAAATTTTTGTATTTCCAATTTAGTTCTTTCTATTTTTAGCCCCTTCAAAAAGAGAGGTGTTACAGAATCTTTTATCATAACCAGAGAAAAATAGATGGTATCACGTGTCTCTGGACCCAATTCTCTACCTTCTAAATATACATATGTGCCCCTTGCAATTAGAGTAAACATCATTGCTCTCGCCTCCTTCCGAAGGCTACGCTACATCTTACTTATTCTTTTCATTATGACTCTAACTCCTTTCAATTTATTTCGAAAGGTGTCCCAACATCTCCTACAACTTTCGATACGACATGTTACTCACCAAATAGTAGCAAATCACAATCTTAGATACTCACAAGTCGCCATTACCATACATAATCTATTCAACAAATAATCATGATAATATATTTGCATCCTAATCATAACCCATCACAAACTCTTGTTACCATCATGCTCAGTAGCCCTTGTCATCACCACATTAAGTGAACCATATTATTAATATGATACCTCAAAGCCATCTATACCAATCAAAATCCAAATGACTCACTCAATTATTTTAAATATGCACTTTCCTATTAAAATTATTAATTACCTTCAAACAAGTATACTTGTTGGAAATTTTCTTTGCACATAAGATTTTCATTCCGATATTGATCCACTCCCTTAGAGCTTACGATAAAACCACTAATCCTCATTTAGAATCCTCGAGATTCACTTCACAAGATAACACATTAATACGATTCCAAAGATTCACCACTATAATCTTCCTTCTAAACAATGTTTAAGCCAATCGTCTGTAGTATCAAACTGGTTGATTACTTAAATATGAAAGCAGCATCGAATTTCCCTATACGAGCACATGGTACAACTAATAACTCCTTAAGTAGTTAGTATTCACACTTGAAAAATCAATGTATTCATTTTCATATACCCCTAGTACCATATCATGAAAGTTCGTTAGATCCACTACTAGAAAACATCAAACTCCTAGAAAATATTGTACTCAAATAGCCCACACAGATTTTCCCGTTAAGTAACTACAATACTATAAAACCTCAGAATCTAGTTCGATAAGAAAGGGACCAAGTGAAAGGTCACAAGATTAAGACTGAGCTTGGGCACCTTTCACGAAGGCCTAGACAAGTTGTGAAGGACACCACGAGGTGTGGTGTGGCTAGTGAAGTCTCACACTAGTAAAATATGGCTCCCCTCTAAAGAGCACCTAGACGACTCTTTGTAAGAACCATGATGCATACCGATGCCCGTGAAGGGGGAGGGAAGAGCTACTTTAGGGGTAGCCCTCCACACGAGCCACTAGATGGCTCTTGAGAGCCAAAATGGCTCGTGGAGTGGGTCGTGAGGCTAGGGGGATTTTGGGGTAAGTTTTCCAAGCCACTGGTCAAGGATCACGGCTGCCACCATGGCTCGTTAAGTCCTTGACGGCTCGTGTGGGCCTTCATCTGGAGGTTCGCGTCAGCTGTAAGGTAAGAGCAATTGGGTCCTTTCCTAATTATTTTATCTTGATACTATGTCATTTTTCCTTACCTAGAACCCCTATATAAGTGATTTTAACCCCACAAATTACCCATTCAAGTCATTCTCTCAAATTTACAAAAGAAAATCTAGTTCTTTCTATCAAAAATATTTTTCTCTATAGAAACTTGAAGAAGAAGGGTTCAACCTAGGGTTTCAAGGCAAGTCTCCAATTCCACCATTGAAGGCAGGCTTAATTGAGGTATTATAGTTTTCATCCATGGATTCCTTCTATTCATGGAGTTCCCAAATTCTTTTATTTTCAAAGTTAGAAATCCCCAATTGAGTTAGGGTTTTCTTCTATATTATGGTTTCTATTGATTATTGATTTAATTGATGTAATTATGATCTCTTATGCATGAATTGATGAAATTCTATGGTTTTATGATGATATCCCATGAACCCATGTAATTCCTATGTTTACCAAATTATGATGATGTGATGTGGGTTTTTGATTATAAATGAAGAGTTTATGAAATTAAGATTGATCTTATGAAATTTATGCAAATGTTTTAAGGATGCTTTGAGAGTGAAGCATCAAATATAATGTTGTTGTTGTGTTGTTGAAAGGATTTTCTCATATACACATGAAAGTATGATTGTGAAAGGTTTTCTCACATAGTAAGGATTCTAAGATTGAAAGGTCTTCTCACCTAAATTAATCAAAGATAAAGAGATATCCTAATGAAACCTAGCTTGGATTGGTTATTGAATGATGTCATTCCATGGACACTTATAACCTAGCTTGGATTGACAAGATGACATGCCCTTCCATGGATAATGAGAACAAGTAAGAAAATGACTATTTAGTGGGATTTATGCTTAGCACCGAGAGGATATTGAGACGAAAGCTCTCTTATGTGTAGATGCTAGGTTTCTAGAAGCCATCTACTTATCCCTTAGCTATGTACCCTCATAGGATTATTGTCTAGATAGACATTAGCTAGTGGATCAACAATAACTAGAAGTTTATGGTCTTTACCTTGGCAAGTAGGACACCTCTTTTGGTGTGGGAGACACCGAGGGATCACGTTGTAGATCACATGGTCTCTGTGTCGTTGAAGTCTACTTACAACAATAATAATGAACTAAGGTTACTTCAAGAAGTATCTCACATGTGTTCAAAGAAATTGTAGATGTTAGCTTGCATTGACCATGTTTTACGACTCATGTTTTCTAACCCTTTTATTTCATGTATTAGATTGGTCATTGTATCTCATGAAATCTCCTATTATAGCATGATTTAAATGTTTATGTGCATGGCTATCATACTTGGTACATATTTTGTACTAACTCATACTCTTACCTACATTTCCCCAAATGTAGGGTTTGACAGTCAGGGTTCTTAGTTTCGTGGCTAGATCTTGATTTGAGAGATTCTGAGCTTTGGTGAGTCCTCATGCTCCGAGTACAGACATTCATTACTTTCAGTTTTCTTTCTTACTTTCAGTTTTGGACATGATGTATGGGCTAGGCTCAATTTAACTATTATGTACTAGATAGCTAATGAGACAAGTATTTAGATTTTCGCTTTGCTTTATGAAAATTTGTTATATTGAAATTTTATTTTGAGTCTTCTTATTCTATTTCTTATGTTATGAATGCTAAGTGACTTGTATGGGGTCCCTCAAGTTCCTATATCGCTTGTTATGCCTTGAGGTTACCTTGAGTCGTGAAAAACTTGGTAATAAAAGCACAAGGTTTAGAAAGGTCCTAGAATGTCTCGTAAGCCTTGTCTAGTAGAGTCTTCTTCATGAGTGTGTAGCGTGCCAAATTTATGAATGAGAGGCTACAAGATGTATAGGAAAATCAACTTCTTTTATAACTCTAAAGTCGTGCGATACATTTTAACTTAATAAGGTCTCTCTCCTAATCCTTATTCGATCCTCTACAGGAAATGGCTACTCGAAGACCTTATGCTAGAAGGAATGTGTGGGAAATGTAGAACAAGAAACTCATCCTCAAGCTTCTGAAGTTCCAGTCGACCCTTTGGCCAAGCAAGTGACTAATATAGAGTTTAGGTCTACTTTTCAAGTGTTGGACCAAGCCATGAAGACCCAAGAAAATAGGGAGGTTGGGGTTCTGGTTAACTCAAATGTGGGTACGACGGCATCTAGAGTGAGGGACTTTACTAGAATGAATCCTCCGAAGTTTCATGGTTCTAAGATTGAGGATGATCCTCAAGAGTTCATTGATGAGGTTTACAAGGTATTGATGATTATGGGAGTGACATCAGTGAAAAAGGCGAAGTTTGCCGCTTATCAACTTTAGGGTGTTACTCAGATTTCGGTCAACCGATGGAATGAAGGTAGACCAGAAGATATGAGTCCTCTAGATTAGGAGAAGTTTAAGTTTCATTTCCTTGGTAGGTTCTTTATCCTTGAGATGATTGAGGAAAAGTTGCTTGAATTCATTAACCTTCATTAATGAATATGCTCTGAAGTTCACACAATTGTCTCGATATGCACCCACAATGGTTGCCAATTCTAATGCAATGATGAGTAAGTTCTCTTCTGGTGTGTCCAAAATGGTGGTTACCGCCATGCTCATTAATGACATGGACATGTCTCATCTCATGGTACATGCTCAACAGATCAAAAAGGAGAAATTTAAGGAAAAGTCTAGGGAGACGAAGAGGGCTAAAACTAATGATTGTAGTTTCTTGCATGCAAGGTCCTTTGGGCATGGTCATTCTAGATTTCGACAAAGGTTTTCTAGTCAAGGTTCCTCCAATGCTCCTTCTAGGTTAAACAATTAAAGGGTGCCTAAACCTAAGCCGCAATGAGGAAATAGTTGTGGATCTTCATTGCGTATGTCTACTTATGTTAGGTGTGGAAAGAAGAACAAGGGTAAGTACCTAGCCGGCACGGATGGCTGCTTCAGTTGTGGTAAAAGTGGTCATAAGATGAGTGATTGCCCAATGCTTACCGCTAAAGGAAGAGAGGGCAAGCAAGTTTCTCCTAGTGGTTCGGGTTCCAATGCTCCAGAGAAAAATTAATTCTATGGAATTCAGACTCGTAGCGAGCAAGAGGATTCTCCCGATGTGGTAACCGGTATGTTGAAATTCTTCCTACTTGATGTTTATGCTTTACTTGATCCTGATGCCACCTTGTCTTTAGTGACGCCATATGTGGCTATGCGGTTTGATATTCTTCCGGATGTGTTGTTATATCCCTTTTCTATCTGAACTGTAATTGATGATTTTATTGTGGCCAAGAGGGTCTA
Organism: Solanum gracilifrons; assembly: GCA_029582605.1. NCBI lineage: Eukaryota > Viridiplantae > Streptophyta > Magnoliopsida > Solanales > Solanaceae > Solanum > Solanum gracilifrons. Next base: position 21,373 of record JAJOOH010008575.1, on the reverse strand, counting down.
TAGAAAGTGTTTTGTGTCCTTGTCCCATAGAGTTTTGCTTGTCTACTTGGTAGAGCTTGATATACTAGATTTTGATGTTATCCTTGGTACTGGACTCGTGTTATGCTTCTAGGTGGTAGAACTCGTGTAGTCAAATTTGAGTTTTCAAATGAGTCTGCCCTAGAGTGGAAAGGGGAAAATTATATACCTAAGGGTCAGTTTATCTCTTATGTTAAAACTAGAAAAATGATTTCTAAGGGTTGCATTTACCATCTAGTTAGGGTGAGGGATGTGGATTCTGAAACCCCTACTCTTTAGTCGGTCCCCATTATTAATGAGTTTCCGGAACTGTTCCCAGATGATCTACTCGGTATTTCTCCCGAAAGGGAAATAGACTTTTGTATTGAACTTCTCTCAGATATGCAACCTATATCTATCCGTTCTTACCAAATGGGTCTAGCAGAACTAAAGGAGTTGAATGAACAATTGAAAGATTTATTAGATAAGAGTTTCATCCGACTGAGTATCTCTCCATGGGGTGCTCCAGTCTTGTTTGTTAGAAAGAAAAATGTTTCTATTCATATATGTATATACTATCTATAGTTGAATAAGGTTACCGTTAAGAATAAGTATCCTCTCCCAAGGATAGATGATTTGTTTGTACCAACTTCAAAGAGAGAGTTACTTCTCTAAGGATGACCTTCGGTTGGGTTATCACCAATTCAGGGTGAAGTAAAATGATATTCAGGAAATGTCCTTTAGAACCTGATATGGTCATTTTGAGTTTTCGGTGATGTCTTTGGTTTGGCCAATGCCGCAGCCGCTTTACTGGATTTTATGAATAGGGTGCTTAGATAATATCTTGACATGTTGTAATTGTGTTCATTGATGACATACTGATTTATTCGAGAAGTGAGGATGATCACATCAATCATCTGAGGATTGTGTTGTAAGTTCTCAAGGACCAACAACTCTTTGCAAAGAATAGCAAATGTGAGTTTTGGCTAAGATCCATAGCTTTTCTTGGTTACATTATTTCAAGTAAGGGTATTGAGGCAGATAATAAGAAGATGAATGCGGTCAAGAGTTGGCCTAGACCTCTATCTCCTTCGGATATTAGAAGCTTCTTGGGTTTAACTGGTTACTGCAAAAGGTTTGTTGAGGGGTTTTCTTCAATTGCCTCTCCAATGACTCAAAAAAAGGCTAAGTTCATATTGTCCGAGGCATGTGAAAAGAGTTTTAAGGAATTGAAGGATAGATTGAATTTTACTTCGGTGTTGACCAAATCGGAAGGGACTGATGGTTTTGTTTTTTATTATGACGCCTAGAGAATTAAGTTAGGATGTGTACTTATGAAAATTTTGAAGGTCATTGTCTATGCTTCAAGGAAACTTAAGGCTAATGAAAAGAATTATCCTACCCATGACCTTGACTAGCAACGGTTGTTTTCGCCTTAAAGATTTGGAGGCTCTATTTGTATGGTGTTCATATAGATTCTTTCACTGACAATAAGAGTTTACAATATGAGTTTAATCAGAAGGATCTAAATCTTCGCCAAAGAATGTGGCTTGAGTTATAGAAGTATTATGATATGAGTTTTCTCTATCAACCCCGAAAATTGAATATGGTGGGTGGATTCACTTAGTCAGTTCTCTATGGGTAAAGTATTGCTCATATTGAAGAAGATAAAAAAGAGTTGGTTCGAAATGTACATAGATTGGCCCGATTGGGTGTTCGGTTAATAGACTCCACCAAGGGTGGTGTTTTGGTTCAAAATGGTTCAGAATCATCTTTTGTGATGGATGTGAAAACCAAGCAAGATCTTGATCGTTCTTTGGTTGAATTGAAAGAGGTGGTGGTGCTTAAGAAGTCCGTTGAGGCTTTTAACCAAGAGAGAGATGGTGTACTTAGGTATCAAGGCCATTTGTGCATTCCTAATGTTGATGATTCGAGAGAACATATCTTGATAGAAGTCCACAGTTCTCGGTATTCCATTTACCCGGGAGCCACCAAGATATACTGTAATTTGCAGGAGAGCTGTTGGTGGAATTAGATGAAGAATGATATTATGGGATTATTGGCTAAGTGTCCTAATTGTAAACAAGTGAAAGTTGAGCATAAAAAATTGGGAGGTTTGTCCCAAGACATTAGCATTCCTACTTGAAAGTTTAAAGATTTGAATATGGACTTTATTGTTGGTTTGCCTCGCACCAGATGATAACATGACTCGATTTGTTTTATAGTAGATCAAATGACAAAATCAGCTCATTTTATTCATGTAAAGATTTCTTAATCGGAGGTGGACTATGCTAAGTTGTATTTGAGGGAAATGGTAAAGTTTCATGGCGTGCCTTTGTCCATTATTTCCGATTGTCGTACCCAATTCACTTCTCAGTTTTGGAGATCTTTTCAAAAATGTCTTGGTACTCATGCTAAGCTTATCACGGCCTTTCATCCACAAACAAGTGGAAAAGCGGAGCGTACTATCAAAAATTTTGAAGATATGTTGAGAGCTTGTGTGATCGATTTAAAGGGCAGTTGGGATGATCACTTACCTTTGATTGAGTTTTCATATAACAATAGTTATCACTCGAGTATTGGTATGGCTCCTTTTGAGGCACGGTATGATAGGAGATATAGATCTCCTAAAGGATGGTTTGAGATGGGTGAAGTTGCCCTAATAGGTCCTGTTGGTACATGAGGCCATGAAAAAAGTTTAACTTAGTAGAGAAAGGTTGAAAACGGCTCAAAGTCGGCAAATGCCATATGCCAATGTGAGAAGAAGAGATCTTGTGTTTGATGTTCATGATTGGGTTTACTTGAAAAATTCACCAATAAAGGGTGTAATGGGGTTTGGTAAGAAAGGATTGCTTAGTCCCCGTTATGTAGACCCATATTAGATTTTGAGGCGTATTAGTAAGGTTGTTTATGAGCTTGAGTTGCCTAATAAATTGGCATCGGTGCATCCAGTTATTCATGTCTCCTTTTTCAAGAAATGTGTTGGTGATCCGACAACTATAGTTCCCTTAGAAGGTTTGGGAGTTGATGAGAACCTTTCCTATGAGAAAGTTTCGATTGAGATTTTGGACCGACATTAAAAAGTTGAAAAATAAAGAAGTTGCTTCTGTGAAAGTGTTGTGGGAGAATTAGTTAGTTGAGTGTGCTACTTGGGAGGCTGAGGCCGATATGATGTCGCGATAGCCTCATCTCTTTCGTTCTACCCCTACTCTAGCTTGAGGTAATGAGTTCCTCATGGTTTACTCTTTGCTTTGGGTTCACGTGACTCAGGTATTCGCATGATTCCCTCATTTATACATATTCGTAAAAAATCTTAAGTTTTAAGAAAATGAGTCAGTTTGAGTGTTTTCTACATGTTTACGTGCGATTGTGTATCAGTTTTATATAGACTTCATGACATGATGTTTTTAACATGCTTTAGCTTGAAGTTAATGTTTCCTCCTCGAATATGTGCCTTTATGTGCTTGCATGCATGATGAGTTGGTAGTTTAGAATTCTTTTCTTCATGTGATGTCTAGAGTTCCATTCGAGGAGGAACGTTCTCAAGAGAGAGATAATGTAACCCCTCAGAATCTAGTAGGCTAAGCAAGGGACCAAGTGAAAGATCATAAGCCAAAGACTGATCTAGGCCTAAATGAGGCATGAAGGGAACCACGAGGCGTGGTATGGCACATGAAGGCTCACAGTGCTGAGCCAAAGAGGGCCCCCCCTCCCACGAGCACCTAGAAGGCTCTTAGTGAGCACCACGAAGCGTAGTGATGCCTGTTAAGAGGGAGACAGTAGCCATCTTATGGCTAGCCCTCCACATGAGCCACTAGATGGCTCGTGGAGTGGTTCGTGCGGTGAGGGGGATTTTGGGGTAAGTTTTCCAAGCCACTAGTCAAGGACCACAGCTGCCACCACAGCACGTGAAGTCCTTGACGACTCGTGTGGGCCTCCATCTGGAGGTTCACATTAGTAGTAAGTTAAGGGGAAATTAGGTATTTTCCTAATTATTTTATCTTGATACTATGTCATTTTTCCCCTACCTAGTACCCCTATAAAGGTGATTTTAACCCCAAAACTTACCCATTCAAGTCATTCTCTCAAAATTACAAAAGAAAATCAAGTTCTTCCTTTCCAAAATATTTCTCTCTCTAGAAACTTGAAGAAGAAGGGTTCAACCTAGGGTTTCAAGGCAAATCTCCAATTCCACCATTGAAGGGAAGATTTTGGCATTGAGGTATGATAATTTTCATCCATTGATTCCTTCCATTCATGGAGCTTCCAAATCCCCAATTGTGTTAGGATTTTCTTCTATATGATGGGTTCTCTTGATTATTGATTTAATTAATGAAATTATGATCTCTTATGCATGAATTGATGAAATTCTTTGATTTTATGATGATATCTCATGAACCCATGTAATTCCCATATTTTTGAAATTATGAGGATATGATGTGGGTTTTTGATTATAAATAAAGAGTTTAAGAAATTAAGCATATTGTTACGAAACTTATGCAAATGTTTTAAGGATGCTTTGAGAGTGAAGCATCAATGATAATGTTGTTGTTGTGTTGTTGAAAGGATTTTTTCCAATACACATGAAAGCATGATTGTGAAAGATTTTCTCACATTGTAAGGATTCTAAGGTTAAAAGGTTTTCTCACCTAAATGAATCGAAGATAAAAAGCTATCCTAATGAAACCTAGCTTTGCTTGGTTATTCAATGATTCCATTCCAAGGATGACTTATGACTTATTGGCAAGATAACGTGCTCTTCCATGGATAATAAGAACAAGTAAGAAAATGACTATTTTGTGGGATTTATGCTTAGCATAGAGAGGATATTTAGATGGAAGCTCTCCCATTAGGTCGGGTTTCTAGAAGCAATATCATTTTCCCTTACCTATGTGCCCCTATAGGATGATTGTCTAGATAGACATTAGCTAGTGGATCCACAATAGATTGAAGTTCATAGTCCTTACCTTGGCAAGTAGGACACCCTTTTTCGGTGGGGCAGTCACCAGGTGTAACACCCCATATCCAAAAAGGGGAAATGAAACAATTTTGGGAAATTGCAGGTGATATCCACGAGGGCTAACCATGGCCCGTGGGTTTTACCACGAATTGTAGGTGGGTCCGTGGATAGGCTAACCATAATAGATGTCCATGCAGGAACAACGATTGGACCTACGGACCGTAGGTGGGTCCATGGTCCGTGGTCTAGGAGCCATAATCCAAGGTCCCATTTTCCAATGTTTCTGACCACCAACGACGGTCCACCAGGATGGACCGTGGGTTAGACCATGGTCCGTCGACTAGGATCCGTAGGTGGAAGGTCGGTTGGTAGGTGGAAGGTCTACCTCTATTTTTAAAGGTAGAATTCCCCAATTGAGTTAGGGTTTTGTTCAATTATCATGGGTTCCTTGTATTATTGATTAAAATGATTGAACTATGATTTCTTAGGCTTGAATTGATGAAATACTATGATTTTATGATGATTTCCCTTATGAAGCCATGTAATCCTCATCTTTTCATGTTATGAATCATATGATATGGGATTGTGAGTATAAAGGAAGAGTTTCTTCAAAATCAAGCATGTATTGCAAGATTTACATGCATTTATGATGAAATCCATATCTAACCCATGTTTTCTAAGTATTGATGATTTAAAGTGGGTTTTGAACCTCAAGAGGTAAATTATGGACTTATGCATTTTCTTGTGAAATCTATGCAAATGTTTTAAGGGTGCTTTGAGAGTAATGTACCAAAGATGATCATGATGTGTTTATTGAAAGGATTTTCTCATGTACACATAAAAGCTAGATGTGAAAGGTTTTCTCACATTGAAAGGATTCTTAGGTTGAAAGGTGTTCTCACCTAATTGAATGAAAGAGTAAGAGTTATCCTAAAGAAACTAGCTTGGATTGGTTATCCTAGGATGTCTTTCCATGAATAATAAGGTCAAGTAAGAAATGACTATTCCATGGGTTTTATGCTTAGCACCGAGAGGATATTGAGATGAAGGCTCTTATGTTAGTAGAGGCCGGGTTTCTAGAAGCAATCTCCTTATACCTTATCTATGTCCCCCATATGATGAATGTCTCAAGAGAAATTAACTAGTTGATCCACTTAAGCTAGAAGTTCACCGTTCTACCTTGGCAAGTAGGATAACCCTTTTCGGTGTGGGAGACACCGGGGGATCATGTTATAGCTCACATGGTCTCTATGTTGGTTAAGGCTAATTCCCCACATTAATAATGAACTAAGGTTACCTCCAGAAGTATTTCATATGAGTTCAAAGGTTTCGATGATGATGTTAGCTTGCATTGACCATGGTTTTATGACTTTTATTTTCTAACTCTCTTATATCATGTTTTAGCTTGGTCAATTGCATGTCGTGAAATTAAATGTCATTTTCTTCATGATTTACATGTTTTATGTATGGCTATCATACTTTGTACATTGTTTTATACTAACGCATACTCTTGCTTGTATTTCCTCAAATGTAGGGTTCGACAGTCAGGTTTTTCAGTTTCGTGGCTAGTGGTTGAGTTGAGATTTCCGAGCTTTGGTGAGTCCTCATGCTTTAAGGATGGAGTTTTATTGTTTCACTTTCTTTCGTGTATTCTCTTTTGGATATGAAGTACGGGCTAGGCCTAATTTCATTCTATTATATTAGATGGCTTTGATGAGACAAATGTTTTAGAATTCCGCTTTTCTTTTATAAAATGTTTTGGACTTGGAATATTTGTTTACTCTTATTGTTCTATTTCATATGTTATGAGAGATAAATGGCTTGTATGGAGTCCTTCGGGGTTCTATACACCAAGTTACATCTCGGGGGTACCCCTATGTCAAGATAAACTTGGTAATCAGAGCACAAGGTTTAGAATGGTCCTAGGATGTCTCATAAGCCATATCTAGTAGAGTCTTGTTCATGAGTGTGAAGCGCACCACATTTATCAATAAGAGGCTATAAGATGATTATGAAACTTGACTTATTTCATTACTCTAAAGTCGTGTGATAGAGTCTAACTCTATAAGGTCTCTTTCCTAATCCTTATCGGATGCTCTCCAGTATATGGCTACTCAAAGAGCTTATACTAGAAGGAATGTGAGAGGAGAATGCAGAACAAGAAGCTCCTCCCCAAGCTCCTCAAGTTCTGGTCGATCCTTTGGCCGAACAAGTGACTAATGCAGAGTTTAGGGCTGATTTTTAAGTGTTAGCTCAAGCCGTGATGGCCCAAGACAATAGGGAGGTTGCGGTTCCCGTGAACCCAAATGTTGGCACAATGGCTTCTAGAGTGAGGGACTTCACAAAGATGAATCCTTCAGGGTTTCATGGTTCTAAGGTTGAGTAAGATCCTTAAGAGTTTATTGATAAGGTCTATAAGGTATTGATGATCATGGAAGTTACGCTATGGAAAAGGTGGAGACCAGAAGATGTTGCTTATCAACTTTGGGGTGTGACTCAAATATGGTATAACTAATAGAAATAAGGGAGACCAAAAAATGAGGGTCCTCTCGATTAAGAGAAGTTTAAGGACGCTTTTCTTGATTGGTTTTTTCCCCTTGAGATGAGGGAAGCTTAGGTGCTTCAGTTTATCAACCTTCGACAAGAAAGTATGAGTGTGAGGGAATATGCTCTAAAGTTCACTCAATCGTCTAAATATGCTCCATCAATGGTTGCCGATTCAAGGGCTAAGATGAGCAAGTTCATTTTGGGTGTGTCCATAATGGTGGTTAAAGAGTACCAAGCCACCATGCTAATTAATGACATGGACATCTCTCGTCTCATGGTTCATGCACAACAAATTGAGGAAGAAGAAACTTAAAGGAAAAGTCTAGAGAGGTAAATAAGGCTATGACCGGAGATGGAAATTTCTCTCGTTCAAGGTCTGATGGACATGGCCGTCCTAGATTTCAACAAAGGTTTTCCGATCAAGATTCCTCTAATGCTCCTCCTAATTTCAAAAAATATAGTGTGTCTAACCCTAAGCCTCAAGGAGGTAATAGTAGTGGATCTTGATTGCCTAGGTCTACTTGTACTAAGTGTGGAAGGAAGCATGAGGGTAAGTGCCTAGCCGACATGGATGGTTGCTTCGGTTGTGCTAAGAGTGATCATAAGATGAGGGATTGCCAGTGCTTGCGACTAAAGGGAGAGAGGGCAATCAAGCTCCTCAAAATGGTTTGGTTTCCAATGCTCCTAAGAAAAATCAATTCAATACACTTCAAACTTGTGGTGAACAAGGGGGTTCTCCCGATATGGTTACTAGTATGTTTAAAGTTTTCCAACTTGACGTTTATGCTTTACTTGATCCCAGTGCTACGTTGTCTTTTGTGACGCCATATATGGCTATGATGTTTTATGTTCTTCCGGATGTGTTGTTAGAACCTTTTGTTGTCTCTATTCCTGATGGGGATTCTATTATGGCTAAGAGGGTCTATAGAGAGTGTCCCATAGATTTACTCTTGTTTACTTGGAAGAGTTTGAAATGTTAGATTTTGATATTATCTTGGGTCTGGATTGGCTGCACTCATGTTATGCTTTTATTGATTGTAGAACTCGTGTAGTCAAGTTTCAGTTTTCAAATGAGCCTATCCTTGAGTTGAGGGTGGGGGGGGGGGGGATTTTATTCCTAAGGGTTAATTTTTCTCTTATCTTAAAGCTAGAAAGATGATTTCTAAGGGTTGCATTTACCATCTAGTTAGGGTGAGGGATGTAGATTCCGATACCGCTACTCTTGAGTCGTTCGTCATTGTAAATGAGTTTTTGGAGGTGTTCCTAGTGATTTTCCCGGTATTCCTCTCGAGTGGGAAATAGACTTCGGTATTGACCTTCTCCCAAATAAGCAACCTATTTCAATTCCTCCTTACCGTATGGCTTTGGTAGAACTTAAAGAGTTTGAAAGAACAATTGAATGATTTGTTGGATAAGGATTTCATCTAACTGAGTATCTCTACATGGAGTGCTCCCATTTTGTTTGTTAGAAAGAACGATGGTTCTCTTTGTATGTGTATTGACTATGGTTAGTTGAACAAAGTGACCATTAAGAATAAGTATCCTCTTCCAAGGCTAGATGATTTATTTGACCAACTTCAAAAGAGCGAGTTATTTCTCTAAGATTGATCTTCGATTGGGTTATCACCAATTGAAGGTGAAGGAAGATGATATTACCAAGACAGATTTGAAACTCAATATGATCATTATGAGTTTTTGGTAATGTCATTTGGGTTAACTAATACCCTGGTTGCGTTTATGGATTTGATGAATACGGTGTTTAGACAATACCTTGACATGTTTGTTATTGTGTTCATTGATGATATATTGATTTATTCGAGAAGTGAGAATGAGCATATTGATCATTTGAGGATCGTGTTGCAAATTCTTAAGGACCAACAACTCTTTGGAAAGTTTAGCAAGTGTGAATTTTGGCTAAGGTCTGTAGCTTTTCTTGGGTATATTATTTCAAGCGAGGGTATTGAGGTAGATCCTATAAAGACAGATGCGGTCAAGAGTATGTATAGACCTCTAACTCCTTCATATATTAGAAGTTTCTTGGGTTTAGCCGGTTATTATTGAAGGTTAGTCGAGGAATTCGCTTCAATTTCCTCTCCTTTGACGGCTTTGACTCAAAAGAAGGCTAAGTTCATATGGTTCGAAAAGTGTGATAAGAGTTTTCAAGAGTTGAAAGATAGATTTACTTCCGCTCCGGTGTTGATTTTACTGGAAAGGACAGATGGCTTTGTGGCTTATTGTTATTTCTCTAGAATTGGGTTTGGGTGTGTGCTTATGCAAAATGGGAAATTTATTGCCTATTCCTCAAGGAAACTTAAGATCCATGAGAAGAATTATCCTACCCATGACCTTGAACTAGCGGAAGTTGTTTTTGCCTTAATGATTATGAGGCATTATTTGTATGGACTTCATGTAGATGTGTTTACCGACCACAAGAGTTTGCAATATTTGTTTAATCAAAATGATCTAAATCTTCGCAAAACAAGGTTGCTTGAGTTATTGAAAGATTACGACATTAGTGTTCTATATTACCCCGAAAAGGCAAATGTGGTGGTGGATGCTCTTAGTCAGTTATCTATGGGTAATGTTGCTCATATTGAAGAAGAAAAGAGAGAGTTGGTTTGAGATGTTCATAGATTGGTCTAATTAGGTGTTCAACTAGTAGACTCCACCAAAGATGGTGTCATGGTCCACAATGGTTCCGAATGGTATTTTGTAGAAGATGTGAAAGCCAAACAAGGTCTTGATCCAATTTTTGTTGAATTGAAAGAAGCAGTGCTTAAGAAATCCGGTGAGGATTTTTCCCAAGGGGGAGATGGTGTGCTTAGATATCAAGGTCGTTTATGTGTTCCAAATGTTGATGACTTGAGGAAACATATCTTGTCAAAATCCCATAGTTCACGGTATTCCATTGTCACGACCCCGGGGTACACCCTAGATGTGACACGTCGTACTTGTCCCCGAAGGGTCTTATACCAGCCCTTAGCATATCATAACATAAGCAATATAAATGATGTGGAATTTAAAACATTTCTTTACAATCGAAGTCTTTTATAAAAGCAAGCGGAAGTGTAGACATTGTCTCAATTATCCATCTATTACAATCGAAATATCAAATAGGCTCACAACCCTTTTCAACTTAGTCTCAATATAAAATGTAAGAAAGAAATTGGAAAAGAACATCTTTCATCCTCGAACCATGAGGACTCACCAAAAGCACGGAGAGTAATCAATCCAAGTTTTGACCAAGAAGGAAGCACACCTCAACAACCGGGCCCTACACTTATAGAAAAATGTAGAAAATATGGGTTAGTACAATAATGCACGAAGTATGATAGCCATGCAAAAAATCCTTGAAAACATGCCAAAAGGGGACATTTTAGTTGAACCATGCACTTTATCAAGTTTAAAAGTCATCAGACACATTAGTGTAAAAACACAAGTCAAATTCTTAGATTTTCATGTAATAAGAAAACAATCTCATAAGTAACCCTAAGCTATACTTGTGAAATATATAGATAAGATCCCATAATTCCATCTAACACTAAGTACCACTTTTAGGCCACCATAATCATACTTATCATGATTTGACCGCATCCATAGCTAATACTCATAGACAAGGAAACATTTATGTTCAATAATTCATATCAAGGAAAGCCACTCATAGCAACAATACATATTAAGCATAAATAAATTCATAAATCTTCATAGCATAAGAGAACCACACCATAACCACTCTCAAAGGCTACTAGTGCAATGCATGAATGAAGTCCCATACCCCCACTCACACTAAGTAGAGCTTCTTGAGAGGCCATAGTATATAGTTCATGTTCTTGTTCTTGTTCTTGTTCTTGTCATGGAGGGAATAACCTTAACCAACATAGACCATGTGAGCTTACATGGAATCCGGTGTCATGCCCCTACACCGAAAAGAGGTGTCCTACTTGCTTAAGGTAGAACTAAAGTTTGGTAGCTTAGGTGGATCCACTAGCTAAAGACCTATGTCGGCACATAGTTATAGGGTAGTGAGATTGCTTCTAGAAACCTAGACTTCTGAAGTAGAAGGTTTCCATCTCATGAGATAACTATTTTGGAAAACCTGACTAACTAGCGTGTAAGGAACTCATTTGGAAAGCCGGACTAATAGACATAAAAGCTTTCATATGATATTCATATCCACTCGGTGCTAAGCAAAATTCCCATTAAGTTTATGTTATGTCTTGACTTAGGTTCATGTTTATGGAAGAATGCCCTAACATTCAATCCAACATGATATCACGATATAGCTCATAGATTAAAGAGGTGAGAATAACCTTTCAACTTTAAAATCATTATTGTGTGAGTAATCCTTTCACATCTTGTTAATTATGTATTCATGAGAATAACCTCTCAATCAACACAACAAGATTATCATGGTCATAGACATTTCATACATAGAAATGTGTAAGTGTATAAGGGAGAATGACCTTTCAACAATACCACAATTACATCATAGTCATAGGATCTTCACTCTCAAAGTGATCTTAAATCACATGCATAAATCTTATAATATTGTACAATTCTCATGTTTTTCCCTTCAAGCCCCATGAATCACATTCAACCAACACATCGAGAATTTTTACATTAGACATGGATAATAACATGATTCAATTAACTAAATTATTCTAAGCATAATCTCTTCACATGCCTCTATAATCAATTAACCCACATCACAAGATCATAATTGGGTAATATGGGGGATTCATGGGTTCATGGGGGGATTTAATCATAAATCAACAATAAATCATCAATTCAATCATATTCCATCATAAATCAATCATTGAAAATGTTTTTGAATAGAACCCATGATATTGAAGCAAAACCCTAAGTTTTGGGATTTCTAGGTTTTGAAATTGGAGACATTGAAGGGACTCTATGGAGGAATTCTCCCATAGATGAAACCTACCATACCTTAGTAATGATTCTCCAACAAAATTGAGGGAAAAAACCTTGTTTCTTCAAGCCCTAGCTCCAATTCTACTTTTCTTCTTCCTTGAATTCTAGAGAGAGAAATATTGTGTAGCAGATGAGCTTTTTTATTTGATTTCGGTATTTGTGAAAAATGACTTAGTTTAGGTGAATTTGACTTAAAATTGACTTATATAGTGACCCTAAACTTACCCTAAATGACTTACCTTTAATAGGGCATAAAAAGGAAAAGACCAATTTAACCCTTAACTTAAGTGACCTGCCTAGGTGCAACGAGGTGCCCCATGAGCCGTGGTCCCACTCGTGGACTTAAGGCAGTGGCTAGGCTTCCATTCCTTTTAGCCTACATTCCCAAGGCAACTTCACGAGGGTCTCCACGAGCCGTGGATCTAACCACGAGTCGTGGTCCCTCCCGTGGACCTTAGGGCAGTGGCTAAGCTAGTTGCTTGACATTCTCACACACCCAAATCTTCTCCACGACCCATGGTCTTCACCACGAGCCGTGAAGTGACTCGTGAAGGGGAACCTGTTTTGGGAAATTATTTGGAGCTCACTACCTAGGCTACCACGGACCACACCACGATCTGTGATCCCTACCACGAGTCGTGGTGGTGGTCGTGGTCACTAGGGCAGTGTCTAGGGGATGGTGTACTGCCTAGCTCCCCTCCCTTGGCCCTTGTCAACCTCCTTGGCTCCAACCCTCTCGATAAGCTAGTTTAGCCTAAGAACTTTCCGTAGTCTTACATTATATCCCCCTTGGGAACATTCTTCCTCGAATGTCGATCTAGACACTTTACAAATTTAAAGACTCAAGACTACCAGCCCATAATGCGTGCAACATTAAAATAATACACGATTCAAAGGAGGAAACTTCAACTCCATCAAAAACTTAATCCATGCAACACAAGGAAGTAGGAACTACATCTACAACCCATTATGCACAAAACTCATCATTTCACATATCCATAGGAGGAACTACCTTCTCCAACTAAAAGCATTCTAAACACAACATTATGGAGCCAATATGCCATTTCATAAAAAGCATAATAAAGCATATTCATCAATTCATCTCATGAAGTCAAATATGCAACATCATGCTAAAATGCACCAGAACATGAGGAAAACATAAATCATGAAAACTCATTTTATTATTAAACATGAATTCTCTCAAAAACATGCATAATCATAGGGAAATCATGGAAAACTCATATAACACACATGACTCCCAAAACTAGGAACTCAAGAGGAAGTAGTTACCTCAAGCTTGGATAGGAGTAGAAGGAAAGAGATAAGGATAACTGGACTTCATATCAGCCTCGTCCTCCCAAGTAGCACCTTCAACTAAATGATTTCTCCATAAAATCTTTACGGAAGCTATTTCTTTGTTTATCAACCTTTTGACTTGCCGGTCTAAGATCTCTACCGAAATCTCTTCATATGAAAAACTCTCATCAAACCCCAACCCTTCTAAGGGGATAATGGATACCAGATCTCTAATACACTTCTTAAGCATGGAATCATAAAATACCGAGTGAACCAGAGCCAACTCATTTGGCAAATATAATTCATAGGCAACTTTCCCAATACGCTTCAAAGTTTGATATGGTCCCACACACCGGGGACTAAGTTTTCCCTTCTCACCAAACCTCACCACACCTTTCATAGCTGAGATTTTTCAGATAGACCTAATCGTTAACTTCAAATTATAGAGCCCTTCTTCTAACAACGACATAAGACTTTTACTGACTTTCTTGATGGCTTCATAAACTAGTTCAGGACCAATTAAAGCAATCTCACCTACTTCAAACCAACCAACCAGAGACCTACATCTCCTACCATACAAGGCTTCAAAAGGAGCCATGTCAATACTTGAGTGGAAACTATTGTTGTAGGAAAACTCTATTAATGGCAAATGGTCATCCCAATTAACCTTGAACTCTATAACACATGACCTTAACATATCCTCTAAGGTTTGGATAGTACGTTCCGCTTTCCCATCGATTTGGGGATGAAAATCCATGCTAAGCTTAACCTTAGTACCAAGCCCTTTTTGGAATGACTTCTGAAAGTGTGAAGTAAATTGAGTACCCCGATCCAAATTAATAGATAAAGGAACCCCATGCAACCTCACTGTCTCTTTGATATACAACTTGGCATAGTCTTCTGTCGAAAAAGAAACCTTGACGGGAATGAAGTGGGATGATTTTGTCATCCGATCTATGATGACCCAATTATAATCATGTTGCCTTCGAGTACGAGGCAAACACATGATAAAGTACATATTCACATCTTCCCACTTCCAAGTGGGAATATCTATATCTTGGACAAGCCTCCCGGCCTTTGGTGCTTGGCCTTAACTTATTGCCAATTTGGACATTTGGCTACAAATCACGCAATATTCCTTTTCATACCATTCAACCAATAGACATCCTATAGGTCACAGTACATCTTGGTTGTTCCTAGATGAATATAATATCTAGACCCATGAGCTTCTTCTAGAATTTGCTCCCTCAAACCTTCTACATCCGGAACATATAACTAACCTTGGTACCTAAGCACCCTATCTCCCCCTTGGGAGAAAGCCTCAACGGACTTTCGGAGTACCGACTCTTTCAACTCGACCAAATAGGATCAAGGTCTTGCTTTGCTTTGACATCCATCACAAAGGACGATTTGGAACCATTGTTGATCATAACACCACCCTTGGTGGAATCCATTAGATGAACACCTAGTCAGGCCAACCTATGCATATCACGAACCAATTCCATCTTTTCATCCTCTATATGAGCCACACTACCCATGGACAATCTACTAAGAGCATCCGCTACTACATTAGCTTTGTCGGGGTGATAAAGGATACTCATGTCATAATCCTTTAATAATTCTAACCACCTTCACTGCCAAAGATTCAAGTTCTTTTGACTAAACACATATTGGAGACTCGTGTGATCAGTGAACACATCAACATGCACCCCATATAGATAATGACTCCATATTTTTAAGGCAAACACAACCGCCTCTAATTTAAGATCATGGGTCGGATAATTCTTCTTATGGATTTTAAGTTTCCTTGAAGCATAGGCAATCACTTTATGGTTTTGCATGAGCACACATCCCAACCTAACTCTAGAGGCATCACAATATACCACAAAAACATATGTACCCTCCGGTAAGGTCAACACCCGAGCGGAAGTAAGTCTATCTTTGAATTCATGGAAACTTTTCTCACAAATTTCTGACCACACAAATTTAGCTTTCTTTTGAGTAAAAGCCGTCAATGGAGAAGCGATGGAAAAAAACCCTTCAACAAATCTTCTATAATAATTGCCCAAACCTAAATAACTTCTAATATCGAAAGGGTTTAGAGGCATAAGCCAACTCTTGACCGCATCCATCTGCTTAGGATCCATCTCAATACCCTTGTTTGACACAATGTGACCAAGAAATGCTATGGACCTTAGCCAAAACTCACATTTACTAAACTTTGCGAAAAGTCGATGGTTCTTAAGAACTTGCAAACCACCCTCAGATGGTTGACATTCTCTTTCTCACTCCTTGAGTATATCAAGATATCATCAATAAACACGGTGATGAACATGTCAAGGTATTGGAGGAACACCCTATTTTATTAGGTCCATGAACGCCGCCGGAGCGTTTATCAAAGTAAATGACATTACTAAAAACTCATAGTGGCCATATATTGTTTGGAAAGCCGTCTTTGGGATGCCAACTTCCCTCACCCTTAGTGGTGATAACCCAAACGAAGATCAATCGTGGAGAAATAGCTAGTCCCTTGAAGTTGGTCAAACAAGTAATCAATTCTCGGAAGGAGATACTTGTTCTTAATGGTCACATTATTCAATTGAAGATAATTAATGCACATTCTATGAGACCCATACTTCTTTCTAGTAAACAATACCGGATCACCCTATGGAGAGATACTTGGCTGAATAAAACCCCTGTCTAGCAAATCCTTTAGTTGCTCGTTTAACTCTTTAAACTCCACCGGAGACATTCTATACGGAGGAATGGAGATAGGTTGCGTATCTGGAATAAGGTCAATACGAAAATCTCTTTCCCGCTCGGGAGGAATACCTGACAAATCATCAGGAAAAACTTTTGGAAACTCATTCACTACTGGAACTGACTCTAGAGAAGGTGTTTCAGATTCAACATCCTTCACTCTAACAAGATAGTAAATACACCCTTTGGATATCATATTTCTAGCTTTAAGACAAGAAACAAATTGACGTCTAGGCATAGAATTTCGCCCCTTCAACTCTAAAATAGGCTCATTGGAAATTGAAATTTAACCACCTGGGTTCTACAATCAATAGAGGCATAACATGCATGCAATCAATCCATACCAAGAATCACATCAAAGTCTAACATGTCAAGTTATACCAAGTCAACAAGAGTAACTCTATGTGACAAGGAAATGGGACATATTCTATAAACCCTCTTAGCCACCACAGAATCACCAACCGTGGTAGAAAAATTAAAAGGTTCTAATAACTCTTTCGGAGGAACATCAAACCTCATTACCACATAAGGCATCACAAAAGATAAAGTAGCATCAGGATCCAATAAAGCATACACACTAATAATAAAAACATTTAAAATACCGGTCACCAAATTTGAAAAGCTCTCTTGGTCACCTCGGGTTTGAAGAGCATAAAAGCGGTTTTTCTTGGGAGCATCGGAATTTGAACCGCTAGGAGGAACTTTCTTTCCCTCTCTTCTTTTAACCTTAAGCGTTGGACAATCTTTCATCATATGACCATTCTTCCCACAATTATAGTAACTATCTATGCCAACTAGGCACTTACCATTATTTTTGTTACTGCACATAGCACAAGAAGCCTAGCCATAGAAGATCCACCACTATTGCCTCCTTGAGGCTTAGGGTTAGACACTCTATCTTTGTTGACCCTTGGAGAACTAGAGGAGCCTCGGTTGGGGAACCTTTTCTTGATCTTTCGTAGCCCTTGACCTTTGGACTTACCCTTAGAAAAATTCCCATCATCGGTCCTTTCTCTTTTTACCTCTCTATTCATTTTCCTAAGTCTTGACTCCTTAATTCATTGGGCATATACCATGAGACGTGAGATATACATATTATCATGGAGCATTGCCGAATAAAATTCTCCCTTGATCAAGTCGGACACACTCGTCAAAAACCTACTCATCTCATCCCTTGGGTCCGACACCAAAGATGGACCATACTTGGACAATTGAGTAAATTTTAGGGAGTACTCTTTCAAACTCATGCTTCCTTGATGAAGATTGATGAAATCTTCAACCTTAGCTTCCCTCAACTCTCGAGGAAAGTATCTAGCAAGAAATGTTGATTTAAACACTTCCCACTCTATGGGACCCGCTCCTACCGACCTATTGTTCTTCCATTGAGTACACTACACTTGAGCAACACCCTTCAATTGGTAAGCGGCTAGTTCTGCCTTCTCTACCGAAGTCACCCCCATGATTTCAAGTATCTTGTAGACTTCTTCTACAAACACTTGAGGATCCTCTCCGAATTTTGAGCCATGAAATTTGGGAGGATTCATTCTAGCAAAGTCCCTAATCTTTGAAGCGGCCGTATTCATATTTGGATTAACTGGAAGAACAACTTCCCTATTATGTTGGGCCGTCATGGCTTGGGCTTGAGTTGTCATGGCTTAAGCTTGGGCCATTGTGGCTTGGGTCAATATTTGGAGAGCAGAACTACCACATTTGTCATACTCGCTGGATCAATCGGAACTTGAGGAAATTGAGGATCTTGAGGAGGAACTCCCTCATTCACATTCTCCTCTTCCACCCTTCTAGCATTCGCTCATCGTGTATTCATATCCTGAAGACACAAGAGAAGGGTTAGGAGAAGGACTCTATAGAGTTAAAACTCTAAGCCTCGACTAACGAGTAATGAAAGAAGTGAAATTTCCTAAACATCTTATAGCCTCTCGTTCATAAATGTAGCGTTCCACACACTCATAAACAAGAATCTACTAGATGTGTCTTATGAGACATCATCCTAGAATCATTATAAACGTTGTGCTCTGATTACCAAGTTTGTCACGACTCAGGGGTACACCCTAGATGTGACACATCGTACTGAACCCCAAAGGGGTCTTATACAAGCCCTTATCATATCATAAAATAAGCAATATAAATGATGCGGAATTTAAAAGTTTCTTTACAATCGAAGTCTTTTATAAAAGCAAGCGAAAGTCTAGACATTGTCTCTATTAGCCATCTATTACAATCGAAGTATCAAATAGGGTCACAACCCTTTTCAACCTAGTCTGAATAAAAGATGTAAGAAAGAAACTAGAAAAGAACATCTTCTATCCTCGAACCACGAGGACTCATCAAAAGTGTGGAGAGTAATCGATCCAAGCTTTGACCAAGAATGTAGCACATCTCAACAACCAGGCCCTACACTTAAGAAAAATGTAGAAAATATGGTTTAGTACAATAACACATTAAGTATGATAGCCATGCATAAAATCCTTGAAAACATGCCAAAAGGGGACATTTTAGTTGAAACCATGCACTTTATAACGTTTAAGAGTCATCATGCACATTAATGTAAAAACATAAGTCAAATACTTAGATCTCTATGTAATAAGCAAACCATCTCATAAGTAACCCTAAGCTATATTTGTGCAATGTATAGATAAGATCCCATAATCCCATCTAATACTAAGTACCACTTTTGGGCCACCATAATCATACTTATCATTCTTTGACCTCATCCATAGCTAATACTCATAGACAAGTAAACATTCATGTTTAATAACTCATATCTAGGAAAGCCAATCATAGCAACAATTCACATTAAGCATGCATAAATTCATAAATCTTCATAGCATAAGAGAACCACACCATAACCACTCTCAAAGCCTACTTGTGAAATGCATGAATGAAGTCCCAGACCCCCACTCACACTAAGTAGAGCTTCTTGAGGGGCCACAGTATATTGTTCATGTTCTTGTTCTTGTCATAGAGGAAATAGTCTTAACCGACATAGACCATGTGAGCTTACATGGAATACGGTGTCATGCCCCCACATCGAAAAGATGTGTACTACTTGCCTAAGGTAGAACTAAAGTTTGTTAGATTAGGCGGATCCACTAGCTAAATACCTATGTGGGCACATAGTTACGGGATAGGGATATGGCTTCTAGAAACCCGAACTTGTTACGTAGAAGGTTTCCATGTCATGAGACAACTGTTTTAGAACCCAGACTGACGCATAAGGAACCTATTTGGATAGTCGGACTAACTGACGTAAAAGATTTCATCTCATATCCATATCCACTCGGTGCTAAGTATTATTCCCATTAAGTTCATGTTAAGTCTTGACTTAGGTTTATTTTTATGGAAGAATGCCCTAACATTTAATCCAACACGATATAGCTCTGTCACGCCTCAAATTCCATTAACACGGACATGCACCCGATGCCCTAAAGGCCCGAGAGAACCAACATGTAACCTGTGCCTACTATGCATATAACTATTACAATCTTATGACAAGTTCACATAGGATGTAGCGATACGAACCAACATAAGTAGACCCAAAACTTATATACAATACTTGGCCGTTGAGGCCACAACTTGTTAGGACGCAATTGAAGCATATACATAAGTCTACAAAGCCTCTAAAAGATAGAAAACCTTAGAGTAGGTTTGGACAGACCCCGCCTTACCCTTAAATACAATACAATACCAAAATGAATCTACCAAGGACTCAGTAAAGCTCCGAATCAATCTGGAGCTCACCGAAAGTAGCTGAGTGTCGTGTGCTCCTACAGAAGAGGTCTACTAGCTGAAGTACCTGTGCCTACAACATCAAATGCAGCGTCCCCACCGAGGGACATCAATACGAAAAAATGTACTGAATATGTAAGGCAATAACATGTCTAAATAAGAGTTCAATGAAACTAAGTTTCAATTTATGTGTGCATAAATCAGAACAGAAGACCACCTTGGTTAAATCTTGTGGAATCATGTATGTTACATTATTGTCTTTACCTTTCTGTGTGTTATGATCTTTATAAGGCATTTGATACGAATGACCAGCTGATCAGTGGTAAAAGAGGATGACCCATGCTAGGCATTTTAACCCTTGGGATATGTTCCTCATAATTATACAAATTGGGATCGGGCCATGCTAGGCTTTCACCCCTGAGCTGCCGCCCTTCTATACCAATTGGGATCGGTCCATGCTAGGCTTTCACCCCTGAGCTGCTACCCTTAATTATACAGATTGCTTTACTTAGATTCTTTAATCTTTGAGATTGTTGTTTTGGTGGTCATAATCATTTTTTATATTTGGGACTATGGAAGTAGTAGAAGACATGAAAATAATACTTCAAGGAAGCAACAATGACATAAGGAGCTATGTAATATCAATGCATTACTTGTGAGCTTAAATGACACAATTGACTTCATCTAACTAAGAGGAGGATTCACCAAACTTGCTTTTGCAAATACCATTTCTATACCAGCACATACGAGGATAATTACACAAGTATAGAGTACTGAACATATAATGAAGTAATTCTATACACTAAGGAGAGGGGGAAATATTGTTAGCTATTTGGAGATCATACGCTGCCACTATGTTTCCTTTACTAGGAAAAGAACTTAGGAAATTCACTTATTGATATTAATCTAAAGTATCAGATTTCATGCCGAAGATTATTGAATCGAATAGCCTTACATACCTTATCCTCTGATCAATACAACTATCATAATTCAGCCTCCCCTTTCAGGTTTTAATCTACAATATAAGTCATGATAAATTTAAATTAGCAGCTATCACACTGTGAGCCTCGTAAAACCGTAGCTAACTTTGACGGATAATGAGCCCATACAACTCTTAAAACAATGTGTATCACC